>OMLF01034211.1:2120-12497 GCA_900302615.1 Holocentrus rufus
CCAAAGCCTTTCCTTATCCTCCTAGAGATTGCCTTGCACACACACACACACACACACACACACACACACACACACACACACACACTGCTTTCACCAAAGTCTCATCAATGCAACTACAACCCACTTTAATGCACTCTATTCCCCTGCTCCTCTCTCTCTCTGTCTCTCTCGACCACTCAGTCTTGGTTTCTTTCTCTGTCCATAACACACACACACACACACACACACACACATTTGTATTACTACATTAGTGAGGGCCTTCATCAGCTACATTCATTCCCTAAGCTAAAACCAAAGATCCGTTCATATCATGTGTTATAATTCAATGTCATCAGTGACATTAGACATGCAACCATGTATATCAAATGTTGCCATGGTGATACATAGCTGCAATAAAAGAGAACAATGGATGCAACAATGGGTGATCAACAAGGGAGAGTTTTATCAGGCTTACCTGAAATGGGGAAAAAAGGCAGAAGAATGCGATTATCTTTTATTAATTTTCTTTTTTTGTCGCAAAGAACTGGGTGCAGCTCCTCCATGATGCTCCAATACATCAACATCTAGTTTGTCCCTCTGCATGTTGGGAAAATTAAACTCTTGACATGATGTTCTGCTGGGTTTTCCTGTTTGCCTCCTCGCTGCAAAATTTTCCAATGTTGTCCCACTGAAAACACAAAACGTTCAGTTTGTCATTTACAGTCAACTTGTAAATGCAGCACACGTGTAATGGATCAGAAAAACAGTCAGGAGGACAGTGTGGAGGAATTTCCTGTTCTTTCTATGGTTGTGAGGATATTTGGTGAGGACACACACACACGCACACACACACGCACAATCCAAACAGTAACCCAGCTTGCCCCCCCACATCAGGTCAAACAATTCATCCTCTAGGGAAATTCCAAAGCTGAACACGGATCAGCGGCCACGTTTGTTTGTGTATGTGTGTGTGTGTGTGTGTGTGTGTGTGTGTGTGTGTATATGTGTATGTGCAGAGTGCATACAATAGGTCAGTGGCATCCATCTCTCTGGTTTTCCATGTCGATTTACAGGCCATCTCACTGCTTACATGATCAGCTCAGCACAGACGAGCCTCAGCAGATCAGTGTGGATCTGCAGGAGAGTCAGAGCGGCGTTTCCTCCACAGTGTCCCTCCTGCACGACAAGCTGCAGATGCTTTACCAGCTTCACCAAATTCCTGTGTGTTTGTGTGTGTGTGTATGTGTGTGTCAGTATGGGTATATACAGTATGTGTCAAAGAGAGAAGCGAGAGAGAAAGAGAATATAGAGTACACTGGATCGGGTCCAAGTTGCATTAATAAGATGTCAAGGGAGTTTGTGTGCAAGAGTGTGATAATGTGTGTGTGTGTGTTCATGTGTTTTTCTGTACGTACAGTATCTATACCACATTGGCTCCCCCTCCCCCCAAAAAATAAAGGGTTGTAGGGAATAACAACAGTTCTAAACAGGAAGGACACAAACAAGATTTTGAGCGTCCACTATTTGTGCAGAATTGTGATCGTGGTGGAAAATGAACATTAACACCAAATCCAAATGATTTGAGCAGCGGCTGGTAAATCTGTTTACTCCACCGGTTGCAGGAATCAGTGAACAAAGTTTTACCAAGTTGGGTAAAAAATCACCAGCTGGCAGAGGTTTTATGAACCTCCCACAGTGACGTTTATGAACCCAATGTGCCTCTTCTGCCTCCCACAGCCCCTCCCACTCCTCAGACTTACAATACAGTTTCAAATCACTTTGAGGAAAGTAATAGGCTCCGGCACACTGTTTCCTTAGTGGCAAAAGGATTTTTTATTGTAAAGGCTTCAGTTCCAGTACTCAGGCTTTCATCAGGTGTAAATGGAGGGACAAAGAGATTCAAACCATATATACAATCAGTCATCACGATGTACAGTAGGCCGATCTTAGACCCGCCCAAAACAAAAAACAAACAAAAAAAACTGACCTACAACAGTCAAAATCATATACTACCACAATGAAGAATAGTAACAAACTCTAAATCCACAAAACTCTTATAAAGAGGCTTCATTCAGCCAAGACCTGCATCAGCACCTGGACCTGCAGGAACCTCTACAGCCCTGAGACAAATCACATTGACATGACTGCTCAGAGAAAACTAAATTATTTAATGCATCTGCCTTGAAGTTAGATAATCTGTCAAGCTGGAAGTTGAATGTGGCGACATGTTGGAGTCAAGAGGCCAGCAGACTCTGAAAATAAGAGAAGAGTCATGTTACAGTAAGCAAAACAACAACAACAACAACAACAGCAAAACACTCACCAGCTGACTTGAGAGCAGGTCATCTATACTCCCATGCTGCTGCACGCTTTATATATATTTACAGTACAGTAATAGAAAAGCGTTAATCAATAAAATTGATCAGGAGAAATAGTTGAGTCCAAATGGCAGGGCAACACTATAATGACTGAGTGATTTAGAAAAAATCACTTGATGGGGATCAATATTGATCTTAGTCCTGAATCAATTTTCATCTCAGGGGAATTTAAAGGTGAGGTGTAATGGCTTAAAGATGAACTGTGACCTCCGTTTTGGCCAAAAGGCCTCCTGGGAAATAGATGTACAATAAAACAAGGTGAAGCTAAATGCAGTTCTGGATGGAGAACAGCTACAGAATCATGCACATTTTTTAGTTTTATATTGAGTATTGTGTTCATTAATCATTATATATATATTAATATGTCTTGAATAGGCAGAACATGATGTTAGCACTGCAAGAGTTTTCTTTTCCTTGGAGGTTAAAACATTTGTACTCATGGGAGTGTGAGGCGCTTTGGACCAAAGTGTCCACCAAATGTTGTGCACTGTATTTACATTAATACAAACATGACAGACTGTGCACATGCAAACTCACACTCTGTATGATATGGTTTTCCTGCAAATGTGAGTCTAATGACAAAAAAAATCTGTAAGTCACTTTATTCTTTCTTAAAAATCTTCTTAAAATTCTTCTTCAAGCATGTAATTTTTTCCCCCGAAAGATAATCAACTTGTTTCCAGAATTTCCTTGAATCAAGTCTCATATTCTTGATACTAGGGGGCTAATCTGCCTGCTTTTCTGGTTCAACAAAAGAAAAATTCCTTAAATAAGTGAAACTGCATTGGAAACAGGTGGCATTATCTCATGCAACTGTCATGGTGGAGCAATGAGAGAGCCAAACATGTTTGCGGTCAGATGAGGAATGCCTTCAAACCTCATTGGAGTTCTTGCTGTGCACTCATCGATTAAGACTCTAAAGGTTTTGTGCTGCTAGATTATGTGTAGCACTCCTATGTGAAGTAAATTGGATTAACAATACAACTGTAAGAATAATGGTGGTTCAAAAGAAATCGAACCAGACCTCCACTTCAAAGAGCATTTTGCACACTGAAACTCTCATCCAGAGCAACATTCTTGTGCCCTTAGAATAATTATGATACAGAGGAGAAATATAAGGCAGAGAGAAAAGCCACTGTGAATTAAAGTTGCAGTTGGAAATTTTGCATGTCAGCGGCCCCAAATGACAAGGACAGGTAACTTTAAAATGCAAGGACGTCAATACCCAGAAATCCTCTGCTGCAGCCCCATTTTGTAATTTAGGATGATAAGATGGGTGTATTATTACATAAAAATCTTTCCTAGTGTTGCTTCAATCTGTGGAACAAGACTACATGTTTGCAACAACTATGTAAGAACCACTCTTCTTATTTCTTTTTTGCATCATCTTACACTGGCAGGGATGCGTGTGAACTCAGCTTAGCAGCTTAAAATCAAGCCTCATATATGTGCAGTTGCACACGTTAATGCCGAGCAATAAAATAGTTTGAATTGACTTGACTTTATCTCTTTTTGAGCCAGAGTGCTTGGGGAAAATACATTGGAAGCCTAATTACCTGGTTTTGGCAGGCTGTTCAACTCTTTGTTATTAGGATTCTTCAAATGAAGTGAGCAGGAGAGATAAAACGGGAGTGGGGATTTAAATTCTCTACATGCATCCTAATTCTAGGAAACATATCAAGTCTCTTCAGCTGAATACCAAAGAGCCTCAAGTTGGCACAATTTTAGACACCAATCACACAAACCAATGAATTTCAGTGGATATTGAAAAGGATGCTAAACGAGATAGCACCCACAACTCAAAGGATGTAAGATATTAAATTCTAGTGTCCAATTTGCAGAGCACATCATCTATCACAATAAAGTTTAATATTGTATTATATCTTGTCTCATTGAAAAGATTAGCCTAACAAGCTAGATCTCCCTCACAGCAAAGTCCAAAGAGGGACATTGTGGGCTTGCAGCCAAAAAAGCCTAGGTGGCATGGTGGACAAAACCAAGCTCAATAAATCGTATTATGACTGCCAGGATTTTTTGTTCCCTCCTTAGCTCAGGAGGTGAGGTACTGATGCCATCTCAGTAAGGGAGTCGGGGTGGAGGGGTTGTTTCTACCAAAAGGCATTTGTATTTTAAAGAGGTCCTATGAGTCACATTTCAACATCAATAACAAAACCTTTGGTGAGAAGTTGGTCTTTACATTACATTTTACATTGTGTGACATCATGTCAGATTTGGTGAGATTGTCTTTAGCCCCTCCCCACTGACTTCATGACTTCAGTCATTTTCAAGTCATCTTCAAGACTTCCTGAAACCAGAAAGTGATGTATGATAATCCCACCAATCACAGTGAATGTCACATGTGCAGCAGGTAAATCAGGGCCTGGATTGGTCGTACCAGCTGTCTGTAATTTCTTGTCACTCCTATTTTACCAGGTAAGCCAATGAGTTACTTGCAAAACCTGTTTGAAATCAATGCACAGAGATGATTATAAATCACAGTTTGAGATGAACTCTGTCGGGAAGAGTTTTGAAAATGACTAAAGTCATGAGGGCATTAAGTCACAAAGGGAGATTGCACTGACAGCACTGCTTGGAGCTGAGGCTTTCAGAGTTTCTCCCAATGACAAATGTTGGAAGGAGCGAGAGACTGATAAAAAAAATCACTTCAAACATGGAGAATGGGTATATGACAACAACCTCTTTGCAACAAGATTTTTGGGAAACGTGGTCTTAAATTTTTAGAGACGCCAAACACTCCACTAACAGCAGCGCTGTATGTGAGATAAAGACTACCAGTCATTTTGAATATGGTCTCTTTTTCATTCATCATCTTTACCCTCTTATTCATTTTCAGAGACACATGGGGTGCGGCCTTTCCCAGCATGCACCTAACAGAATTAAATCAGTGAAACAACCTGGACAGGTCATCAGTAAATTATCCCATGAGGCAACAGTGCTAACCACCGAGCCACCCATGGCCTCATGTGTTCGCAGTAATTATTTCAAGGCAGTTAATTTGATAATGTTCTATTGATGTTTACACACACCACACGGTTCACCTTTAAAACTCTTGATAAGATCTACTTACCTCCAAAATACTTAACTAACAAACTGTTGGACATGTTGTAGGATATTTGTGAAGACAGCCAAAGCGATCTTACTCAATTCTGGCTCAACGACTGATGAATTCAAAACAGGAACAAGTGAATCAGAACAAAATCGACCTCCTCATCACTGTGTCTGAGTTGCTACTTCAGTGCAGCTCCCAAGACCTTTTCCTTTGAAAAGAAACACTGTCCTACAGACTGCAATCCCACACTAAGCACACTAATACTGACACCACTACAGTTACTTCATCTTCACACTTAAAAAGCCACTGAACGTCCATTCATTTAAGAAGCTGAGTGACCAGAAAACTCAGCCATGGTGTGGATGGTACACAAGCTTGTTCACCAAGAAAGCTGCCAATAGTCAAAGTTTTTGTTCTTTCAGCAGCCAACCAGGCTCCCACACGTCTTTATTTTGTTTCCCTACTACAGCCATTCAAAGCCTCCCAGTTCTCTACAACTTGTATTTTAAAGATTACAGTGAATATCATCCCAAAAATTACACTTGAAGAATGTGTGCATCTGTTCTTGGGTATGATATAACTGTATTGATTCTTTTGTTTGTTTATTTTTTGATCGATGTTACCTGATTAGCACTTGCTAGCTGTGTTAATTCATCACCAATGATGAGTTGCTGGTTTGTTCAAACTGGGGATGGTTCATGCCTGAGCCCCCCTCCTCCACAAAACTATTGATATCAAGAAGAATGCATGTAAAGCCAAGGCTCAGGGATTTTTACAGGTCTAATCTATTGGTCAGTAACAAATCCATTCTCACAGGATGTTCAGATCAGGGTTTTTGGTTCTCAGAAATTAGTACCAATCTTCAGATAGCAACCATTGCAAACCAGTCAATAGATATAAAAACATTCCTCTGAAAATCCTGCCCAAGCCATTTTTCTTCCACAGCAGTAGAAACAGCAAGAAAGGCTCAGTCATGGAAGTTTGGAAAGGGGCTGTGTAAGGGAATATGATCAGCTTCTAAAAATCCTCAGTGTTCCCTTTTAATCATTTATGCCATCCTGCTTCACACTCTCTCACATCATCACCTAATCATTGCACAAATTGAGAAGGCCTAGGCAGCACATCCGTTTGTGTGTGTGTGTGTGTGTGTGTGTGTGTGTGTGTGTGTGTGTGTGTGTGTGTGTGTGTGTGTGTGTGTGTAGGCCTGATTCCATATACAGGAGAGCACACTAAAGCCCACAGCAAAATTAAAGAGAGAGAGCCAATAGGATCTGGCATGGCTGGCATGGGGTATGGTGTGTGTGTGTGTGTGTGTGTGTGTGTGTGTGTGTGTGAGTGTGAGTGTTTGTTTGTGCATAGACCTGAAGCCAAGGGTGTGAGACCAGTATAGAAGTGACAGCATAACAGTACAGTGTAGATAAACACTAAACTGTGACTTTAGTGGTGAATTTATTTAAATCCACAGAGGCAGTGAAGGTGAGGCGAGGGCTTCCCTGAGACCAGAGAGAAGTGTTTGTGAGGTCGATGGCTCAGTTCCCAGATTGGCTGACAAAATATAGGCAGAAGAAATCCTTAAGATACTGGTTGGGGGAGAGATGGAGGGGTTATACAATTACCATGTCATGGCTTGAGTGAAAGGGCGTGCATTCAGTTTTAGCAAGTTGGCCCAAGTATTTAGCACCACCCCAACCCCCAACACACACACATGCACAGTATACACACAAATAGGCATTTGTTGATTTAAAATGGGATTCAAAATCTATATCTTGCAATACCTTGCACAGGAATTCCCTTGACAGAATGCCAAATGTATGAGTCCCTATATGAATATTATAGTCAAACCAAATACAATAGAATGCAATAAGGTCACTTTAATGAAACCCTGAGTAGAGGCAACTATATGTTCCTATGGAAATGTTATTGTAGCTAATATAGCAATAGCATAAAAGTCACTACAGATTCAGTACTGAGCACCATAGACACACTAGCAGATCCTGTAGGAATATTATAAGAAGATAACAGATTTATGCCATAAAATAAAAAAAGTCACTTTACATTCTCTTATGGGAATATGATATTATAGGCCCTGTAGGCTACTATAGGAATATTATGGCAATATTATAGTGACACCACCACAAAGTACGATAAGATCACTAGGAACTCACTGCCGAGTACCACTGAGACACAAAGAAATATTAAAGGAATATTACAGTGATTTCTCGCATGGGACTACAGATGCAAAGCGGATGTGGGTCATATGAAACGATTAAAAAAACACGACAGGGACAAACCAAGAGACGCCAGGCGGCAATTCCCATATTTCCCACATTCCCCATATTTCCCATATATCTTTCATATTTCTCCTATTTTGCACTACCGGTTTAAGTGCAAACGAAGACTCTCTCCCCCGTTGCAGAGAAAGGGGGCGGGCTGCAGGACGGAGCAGCCAGCCAGCGTCAGGGCTGAATAATTGATCTCTCTCTATCGGTCGGAGGGACGTGGGACGGTCTCCATCCCTCCATGTGATTCAGTCGCTCTCCCTCTCTCTCATCGGTGTGAACTGGCAGCTGCTTTTTCCCCCCTTCGCAAACACACACACCACACACACCCCTCCCCTTTCTCTCTCTCTCTCTCTCTCTCTATCTCTCTCTCTCTCAGTGCGTGTGTGTGCGCGCGCGAGTGTGTGTGTGCAGGAAGACGAAGCGGCAGGCAGGAGGAAGCACCAAGGACGTCCTTTTCCAGCCCTGGGAGCCGGAGATGCAAGGGACGAGCAGTTAAATTAGCCTGTGTTGCTGTTGCCACTGCAGGATAACTTCATTCCGGAGAGTCTTGGCGCTGCCAGCCCTGACACTAATCCTCGTTTTTAGTGTGTGTGAGGAGGATTTCAACCAGTCGCCGGACAGGTAATTGACAGTGTGATGTGCCTGCTTCAACGCAAACAGCGTGCCGTCGGGTTTGGGGAGCTATCCACTAGCGGTGGTGCTGAAACCAGCCCGTGATCAAACGAGGAAGTGGCTTGTGTATCTCTGCCTGTACAGTATGTCCACCCCTCGCTTTTCTTCTTTCTCTCTTTGAATCCATAATCACGTCGGATGCACTGTAATCTCAATTGTTTACCGCGTTTGTAAATATACTGTAAATATGCATGCACTGCTCTGCACCGTGCACCGCAGCAGCTCAGTGAATGTACATGTAAAGCTTTGTGGCAGATGCGAACATAGTGAGTGGGATGGCTATCCACTGTCCCTCCAATGGATGATGGAAAGTTTTACCACATGATCAGGAATATAGTGGTTCAGTCCGGCAATAGCAGACCATCCTGCCAAGCCGGAGACTTACGCCAAATAGTTTTTTAAACTCGTTTGACTCGGTCAGATATAGGTTAAAACTGCCTGTCGTGACACTCACTCCTGTCAGTGCGCCACACTAATCATCTCGCAGTTTGCAATTCTTTGAAAGGGATGCCGCTGCAGTCAAATTAGGAGCCATTATAGCTGATTTTGCCGGAATTGCTGGGGAATAAGAGCGTTTGCCGCGTCTTCCTTTGTGTTTAGGCTGTGAATGAACCATTGACCTCAGTGTCCTTCATTTGGCGCATTGGAGAAACGTGCCACAAATACAGATACCATAATCCTATATGACTGGTTGGATCTGTGCAACCTCTAACTGGAGCCAGTGTGGAGCCAGTGAAGCAAACAGTGTGAAATATTCCTTTAATATTCTTATAATATTCCACAGGGACAAAAAACGTATCTGTGGTTACTCTATAGTAAGTTTGTATAGTGACTCTATTACTCTTAATTGTATTTTTATGTGAGCGCCCTATAATACTTCTACAAAGGACAATGTATATTGTCAATGTTTTGCAATATTTGTAGATGTCCTGCTAAAATGTATAATAAGATTAGTCTACTGTAGTTCTTTTTGTAAGGAAAACATACTATACCGTGTCATTTTCCTTTGCAGATCTGGCAACAAAGGACTACTACTTTTCCGTTAAAACTGAATGTAACATCGTTCGGATAAGGAAGGCGAGGAATTAAAAGCCATCATCATGAATTTCGTTATGAAGCAAGCGTTGGGAGGTAAGTTTGGTTTGTTTGACCGCATCCCGGAGTCCGTGTGCGCGCGTGTGTGTGTATGTGTGCGTGAAAGTGGGGATGGAGGGGGGGGCGCATTGGTGTGCGCTATAGTTGCATACGGAGCTTTTGTTATCATTTCACCCTTTTCCCGCTGGTTTTTCTTCAAACTTCTGTCTGCTTTTTTGATATTCATTGTTGGCTGAATATCTATTTGCAAAATTCAAACAAAAATCCCAAGTCATTGTCTTCAAAGTTTGTCAGCTTTTTTTTTTATTTTGCCCTTTTCGTTTTTGCGCATTCCCTACATCTGCAGATGGCTCGCTGCACACATGGCGCATCGCCCCAGGGGCCAACTGAGTACAGCTTACTGTAACAGGCTGGTGATTTGTAACGTACATTGAATAGTTATGGCCAAAGGGCATTCTGTTCTAGTGATACCTGCCGCCTGTTCACCAAAAAAGAAAGAAAAAAAAGGGGGAAAAAAAGGAAAAAAGCAGGTCTTTGCCATGGCCAAGTCCTTATCATTAATCAGGCTGTGGTACAGCTTGACTGGACGCTGCAGTCCTTCTTATCTTCACATGCTGAGTGCACATTTTCCACCTGAAGGAGAAAAAAAAACCTAATCAAGAGCAAATCTAATCTTCCCCAATTTCATTCCGGCATACAGGCATGTGAATGATTTTGTAATTACTTGTGCTGCAAGGACTCCCTGAACATGAGATTATCATAACAGAGTAATGAATTCTAAAGGAATATGAACTTGTTATCATATATGAATATGCAGATGGGTGCAGCGGAAGGTGAAGGGACCTAAGTGGTTTTCACAGAGCGGGACGCAGTCTGGTGATTCGTCCGCAGTTCTCTGGTG
>OMLF01034228.1:2185-15202 GCA_900302615.1 Holocentrus rufus
GGCTATGCAGATAAACTTATTTTGGCTTCTTATTTTCATCCCAGTTAGATTATCATTCAACTTTACAAGAAGTATTTTTATACTATGTGTCATTCTAGTATGAGTTTCATATTATCTACATATGCTCTCGAGTCAGATCCCCTTTTGCCGCCACTCTGATGCCGTACTGCTTACTTCCATAATGAATGATGAAAAGCAGATTGTGCATCCTGCCATGAAGGCAAACTTCCAGGAGATGCCAGGCTGTGGCATATCCCCGTTTTGTGAAGGATACTCATCTATTGGAAATGGACTTTGAACAGATTTTGATGATATTTGGTCAGTCAAAATCTAAGGCAGGGGACTGTGCAGCACTGAGCCAAATGCATTTTTTCAGAAGCAAGGAAGATCTCTCCTCTGTTGTTTGGCTGATTTAATGTCTTGCCAAAATCATCCTCGGGCATTCAAACACAACAATAAACCTGTTTTCTTGCATTTCGTGCTGACACATCATTTGGCTTGTTCCTTCCTAAGTGTCTTGTCAGGTTCTGTGTTGCCACATCAAGGGAAATCTCTCTTTCTACATTCAGGAGGCATATGGTCCAAATTGACCTGACACTCTCTTTGAAATTAGTGTTTCGTCTCCTCTACACCTTGATCTGCAGATTATTTACATTTTCATGAGCTTACATAAAACTCTCAAGACATCTGGCGCACTTTGCTATAGTTGGTAGGGGACTTCATTAGGCCTTTGGACTGACAATGCTTTTGCATGATTTACTGCATTTTGCATCTCTTTCCATTTTGGCAAGTTAACATCCTCACGGCCTCCCCTATCTGTGTGCATCTTACTGGGGTGATATTTTAAATATGCTGATATAATGCTGACACCTTCTGCCATTTTCTGAAGCTTTCCATTTCATGTTGCGCTGTTATCTTTGCACTTGTCAGTTTCTTGCTCTTATTCAAATTTCTTTCCAGACCTCTTGGGGTCTGGGAGTGTGCCCTGTCTCCCATCTAGCAATATTTCAGAGCCATGGTAATACTGTAGATTCTCATTCTCTCTTTTCAGAAACCCAAAGCCATTTCACTCTGCCTGTTGATTTTTTCTTTTGCCTGACTCTCACTGCAGTCCACACTCTGCATTTCAGTGCGAATGCCAACCCAGCTAACCAAATTACTGTACATCACCACAGGGCTGTGACAATGTAAATGCTGAACCAAAGATTCATCACAGTGGGACAGCAACTTGACTTTGATCAATGAAATTCCAGGATCCATCATGGTGATGCGACTTTGTGGCTTTGTGGAAATGCAAAAAAAAATTGTCGAAAGATAAACCAACAAAAATGTATTATTCAATTAACCCCTTAAAGGAATACTCTGTTTTAGGCAAAACACCCTTAGTCTGACTTACCCAGACTGAAGCAAGATATTTGATACCATTTTCACCTCTGCAGTCCACTGGTTCAGTTCCTGTGGGTAGCATTTCATGTCCATTGTAGAATGAATTCTATTTTTCAATATGTCTATTTAAACAAAATGCAATGATGAATATATGAATAGATGGTCTAAATAAAATACTTCTGAGAAAAAATTTATCTCCTATGAATATTTAGTCTAATTCCTCCCAGGCCTTTAATGACAGAGTAACATAGAATAATTTAACAGGTAACACTTACAACTTTTAATTTTTTCATTTTGTAAAGTAACTGCAGTTTTTCAGATAATGCCACACCAACTCTGGTTAGCTACTGGCCAGATTAATATCAAATGGTAATGTGTCTTATAGCACAGGTTCTCAACCTTTTCCACCCCAAGGCCCACTTATTCCTCATTATAACATGTCCGGGCCCATAAGAAAAAAAAAAATTCTCTTTTGGGGAAATTATTCTTTTCTTTATTAAACAAGTGCTGACACTAATACCAGTTTTTCTTATGAATTAAAATGCTAGTAAGTCATAAAAACTGAACTATCCATAAAAGTAAAAAACAAACTATAAATTCCATCAGTGTTTCATTTACAGTAAGTATTATAAAATATTTTTTGCAACTGTGCAACAGTAAAAGTCCTTGAAATAAAAAAAAGCAGGTCTAGATAAAAAAAAAAACAACAAAACAGAACAAAACAAAACAAACAAACAAACAAACAAAAACAGGTGTAGATCCACCATAAAATAAAATAAAATAAAATAAAATAAAATAAAATAAAATAAAATAAAATAAAATAAAATAAATAAATAAATAAATAAAATTAAAAAAAAAAAAAAAAGGTAATTCAGGTCGGTCAGTTTTAGACATAGCTGTCTAAACTTGTCACACTGTTACCTTAGATCGGGCCCATCCCCTTTGATGCAACCTGGAAGTAACTTTCGCAAGGTAAAGACTATGGCATTCTGCGGACTGTTAGAGGACACTCCTGGCCTACTGGTTAATATATAATTTATAGATAAGGTAAGCTTTACCTATTGCTGCTGTCTTTTCCATTCTGTTCGATTCTTTTCTACACTATTCTTTTCTATTCAGTTCCATGTGTTCATTGAATGGGCACTGTACCTCTACTCTGCAAAATAAACTGTGTGGATAATGACTTTGATCCCCCCTGCCCCCGAAAATGCCCCCTCCTTTGATTTGTTCTGGTGCCGCCCCTGTTAGTCTGAGTTGACAGACAGTGAAAAACAAAAGTAACAACACTCAGTCATTTCCATCCACAGTAGTCAGTTTAATATGGGAGCATGCCAGGCATATTAATGTTTCTCATTATCAGGGTATGAGCTTAACCAGATTATTCTAATCCAGTTATGATGCATCAACTCAAAACTGGGTTATTAGTCTTAGACTAGGAGGATTCTCTGTGCATGTAAACAGCCACGGCTGCTGATATCCAGTGGAATTTAGTTTGCTACCTGCTGCTGGGATTCACCTGACTGACCCAATTACTGCACCATCCCTCCACTCCCTCGACTAAGCATAAAATACCAGTAAGTTTCAAATGGTAAAATTAGAGTGTTATCTCCCTTGGAAGCCACAGTTGGCACAGATCCTCTTGTAGTGTGACTGGGCTCGTCTCATGTCTACTGATCAAGCTGCCGACCTGTCAGAGCGCTCTGGGTTTTGTCAAAGATGTTCGACTTTTATAGCTCAAACCTTGACCGATCTGAATGAATCCAGTACTGTAATTGAGCTCGCAACAAAATTGGTGATAGAGACTGTTAAAAGAATGGCAAAAAGAGTAACACCTGGTGACTGGTGATGTTAGATCAATAGGCAACTCATTTCTCTCTCAAATGATCTCTATTAGCCCATACACTGTCTGAATATGTCTCCCTGTATGTATTGCCATGCACTGTGGCAAATGCTGTGCATAACAAGTATGTCTGCTGTGGTGTAAATTCCAAAACAGGTGCTCTTTATTCATGATGGGTTTTATGTAACACCTCTGTGGCATACATCTTAAAAGGAGAATCAAATGCATACATTGTGGATTCTTCACTGCGCTCACCCTTATTGTTGTTTGGACAATGCCGTCATCTATAGGGAGAGACTCAAATGCATTTACAATAAGAGTAAAATTACAAAATGGGTCAGGATGAATTGGATGGATGCATAGCCAAGCATGGAATTGCAATGTGAAAACTGCTCTGTATTCATAAGAACGTCGACTCTGCTGCTCAAGGGGCAGATAGGTAAATGGAAGTGTACAGTATATACCGTAAAGGAGCAAAATGTGTAGCCAGACAGTTGCCTGCATGAAATCAACCATTTACATGACAGGCATGTTTGCCAAAGTCAGAATATCACCAATGAACGTCACTTTATTTTCCTTGTTAGATATGTCAGAAGTTTGTACTTTGGAAAAAGGACAAAAGACAATTATCAATTAGGAAATGTTGTGTTGTTTGTGCAAGTGGAACCTTTGAAACCCCAAATGACAGAATTGTGACCAGACTGGAAGATTCATTCCTTCTGACTCACCCATGTTCATTAAGGCTGCAGTTGTAGTTGTAATTGGTGCTGCTCCCCATCTTTGAATACACTTGATTGTGGCTCTTTTTATTTGCTCTGCTGCCTTTGGTCTGTCACTACGCTGCATTGTTTTTAAAGTGATAGTTCAGGTTCTTGGCCTTATGGTCGTTTTGCTCAGTGTTGGGTAAGCTACTTTGAAAGCATAGCTTTGCAAGCTACCAATTACTTCACACTGGAAGAAGTTGAGCTATAGCAAAGCTACTGTTGGGAGAAATCTAGTTTAGTTAATTAAAAGTACTTAGATAAGTTCAAACTACTTTGTAAAAAAAAAAAAATTGATCTAATTGACAATGTACATGTGATATGAAATTATAACAAAACAAAAATTTGGCAGGGCTGGTCAAAGCAATGGTAAAATAAAAATAAAAAACCATTCCTTTCCTTTTATGGCCCAAAATTGTTTGTAGTTTCAGTAGTTAAATAGATAAAAATGGAAGAAAAAAAAAAGAATCAGCTCGTAGCTGAACTACCAGCAAACTACTGTAAAATGAATTAATGAATGAATGAATCCCAATGAATGAATGAATCCCAATGAATGAATGAATGGTGCTGTGCGTCCTTTTCTCATTCATCCATTTCATTCTTTTTAGAGAAGGATACTCCCAGTGAAGCACTCGTTCTCGCAACAAGTCAAACTTGTAGGATTTATTACACTCATATGAAGCAGCAAATACCACTATATGGGTGAGAATGTGAAGTACCACTTTCAGCTTCTTGTCCTTTTTTTACATTCATGATTTAATGTGTGATTCCTACATGTTTTAATTCACTGAAATCACTGTAGCTCAAGATGTAGTCATGTCAAAATTTTTGCCACTTTGTGAGTTGGCAAAAAATAAAAGTTAGTACCAAAAATGCATGGAAAACCTTCCTGTATTCATAAAAATGGATTCTCTGCTTGTGAATCCATTTTTCATGAATCATTTATTCATAAAAATAAAACCATTAGTTCAGAAGTGGAAAAATAAATCACACTTTTATTACAAATTATGTCTGAAATTAACTAAGACTGATACAGGATTAGTATTATTTGCAGATCCTTTGTATTCACTAAGAAAAAAAAATACATAACTTACATGGGAAGTTTACAAATTATAGACTTGGTGAATTCAATTGGGATTAAAATTACACCCAGTCTCTGCAATTATTACAAATAACACAACATTCCCAGATGACATTCGTCCTTTGTGAGAAGGGCTTATATTTATTTATTTGTTCATTTCACCTATCCACTTCCTCAAAAATTGTCTTTCACTTAAACTTGTTCATAATCCATATAGTGAGTAACTCCCTTCCAAAAGACCCATTCTCAAAGAGATGTGATCTGAGCATAATCCCACGCATGACTGGTCAAAGTCCCACACATTTTCCATTTGTCTACCTTTGATGGTGTGCGTGGAGATTAAAAACACTTACATGTGTGGGCTCATCCCAGTCACAGACCACCCTCCTTTGTACACAAGGCGATCAGGTTGACGTCTGCCTGCCACCACCGCTCGCCCCCCTGCAGCGAGACATATTGAGCCAAGACACAGCAGAGGATCAGGGATTTGGTTTCACATGACACAGACCCACCATGTGGCTACAGCGGCTGATTCCTGTCAAGAAATAAACCCCTGTCTGTCCACAGGAGCTTGATGTGTCCCTCAAGAGAGCGACCACACGCATAGACTGACCAATGTGACCAATGAACCAATGTTCCTTTTATTTGCCTCCCATTGGTAAAAATATCTTGCAAGATTGTAGATTTTAACTGTGATTTTAAAGTTCATGCTCTGACAAGCACATGAGGCCATCAAGGATTGCATCCAAGTATAATTACACTTTGGAATAATCAAATTGAGTCTAATTGGTATAATTATAATGATTAATCCCCTTTATGAGTCAAATTAAAGAGTTTTGCAATTTTGTTTCTACTAATTAGTAATACATTCATTAGCATACTTGCCTGTGCTCATCATAATATACATGTCATAATTGTAAATATTTCCCATATCTACTTTATTTGAATCATCAAGCTCTAGTTTATTTATTTTTTAATGAGTACAATTCTTCCTATTTTTTATAACTGAACATTGTTGATGTTTGTCTCTGCTCTTATTTTACACTTAAATAAAATGGCAAGGCATGTTTTTCACACCACAATTACACTTCAGTCTATTTTTATCACATGAAAAGTGATTCATTACCACTGTTACCTGAATGACTGTTTTGTATGGCTTGTGTTGTTTGAGTTGGGTTTATCATGTTTATTGATCGATTTCTGAACCAATTTAATAATCAAAACATTATCCATATCTGTGAATCAAGGCCACACTCAAACTACTACAGTACTACAGTACCTTTTTAAACACGAATCCCAGTTCTGCTAAATGTCAATGCCCCATGCTGGGTCTATATAGGATATCCATGCATAGAACTCTGCTCATTATTTGCAGCCAAGTGAAGGCGTTATGTGTTGTTTGTGGTGTTTCATGCTGAAGTGTGTGGGAGCAATGTTCTGGAATCTAAATTTCAATCAATATGAATGCATTTGCTTCCAAAATAACTGATCCTAGTAATAGGGAGGGAATGTCAAGAACTTGTCTTTCTGGTTCGCTTGCCAAGGGAAGTTAAGGTAAAATGAATAAACAAGCAAATAAATAAAATGCTTATTTTTTGCCAAGCACCTGTATATTTTTTGTCATGAAAACAGGTAAACCTACCTGGTTTTAATCCTGTTTTGGACATAGACTCAGGATTCAAACCCACTTGCTATTTTCTTCATCTGAGCCTTACCCACACGCACTAAGCATGAAAGAGCTGGATGTAGTGGAATATAAATAGAGGGCTTTGAGATGAATTATCGGTTGATCACCCAATCACAGCTTGGCTCATAGTTTTTAAACAGCTGAGTAAGCACCATGGCACACAACGAAGATGAAGAGGCAATGCCAGGAAAAAATTACATAGGCTAATAATGAAACAGGATTGAGTTAATTTTTACAAAAATAGCAACATCTTGGCTTCTTCAGTCCTTGTGCCAAACCAACAGCACAAGAACAAAAATGCTACATGAACGGGCACAGTGTTTCCAGATCACTGGGTCCCGGGCCCTGATTGACCCCAAAGTCCAGTTCATTAGATTAGTGTAAACATTGTGTACCATACCCGGGCACGGATGAGTGTACTGTCCCCTCAAAAGGTGGTCTTAAGTATGGTTCTGTACCTGGATCCACCTGAAAAGATGGTCTCTATTATGGTTCCATACGGGGGATGGTTCATTAATCTGTGCCCGGGTCCACATGAAAAGGTGGTCTTGAATACAATTCCTGTGCACTTGGGTATGGTTCACATCTGGTGTGAAAACTACTTACCGAAGCACAGAAATGGACTGCAATTTAGAATTCCATTTAGAATGTGAATCTTCTTCTTCTTCTTCTTCTTATTCGTGTTTATTGGAAGATTGCAGACCAACTAGGTTCATACCACCACCTACTGTATCAGAGTGTGCAGCCTGCAAGTGTACTCGGGTACAAAACAACTTTACTAAAGTGAAAGCTGAACGGTAGGTGAATGGAGATGAGGGGCAGCTGTACTCAGGCACGGTACAAAAGCAATCGTATCTAACATGAAAACACCCTTACAGTTGATGGTCTTTGCATGCCCACAAAAACAGGGTCTTTTATTTAAAACCTGCTCACTCACATAAACAATGAATCTCTTTTTGCCTTTGTGTTTTGTGAGCTGACACTCTGTGCATTACCACATTGGTACAGGATTAAAAGAATGCTCCAGTGTTTTGGACAAAATACCCTTTTTCAGACTTACCCAGACTGAGACAAGACGTTCTTCAAGTCTCAAGAGTTATTAGCCTAGCTCCATCAAAGTGAAAAAATAAACATTACAGCAACTCCAAAGCTGTCTTATTTATACAATGTATCATGTGTGTTACATGATAACGAGATACACGTCTTGGTAATTTCTTTGTTTTAGAAGTTCAGTAGTAGGAACTATGACTGATAGACACATATGTTCAGCGGTTATAGCTCCTACCAACTACAGTTTCTACCATCTAACCTAATACTACCCTCTTTTTTTGTTTTGTAAATTGCAAGACATGTATTTCAAATACACGATACATTGTTTAAATAAGACAGCTTTGGAGTTGCTGTAAGGTTTATTTTTTTCACTTTGACATAGCTAGGCTCATGACGTATGTAGGCATAAAGTCTTTATGCTAAGCTAAGATGAAATGCTAGCAGTTGGAGCTAAACCAGTGGACATATAGAGCATATAGAGGTGAAAATAGTATCGAACATTGTGTCTCATTCAGGGTCGGAAAAAAGGGTATTTTTCCCCAAACTTTTTAGTATTCAAGTTTCAGCTGATCTCCATTCAGGCAATATAGATGCTGCCACTTTGCAGGTGACTCTTATTGATTGACTCTTACTGCCAGGTGTTATTTCAGACTCTCTATGGCGGCATCTTAGGCCATGGGGAGATTTGGCCATCCATCGCATGTTCTGTCCCACTGACTTTCACCATATTCTGATTGCTGCAGCAGGCACCTCCTGATTGGCACAGGCCAGCAGCTCATTTACCCTTATTGATTTACCTGGATGTCTGTCTTGTTTGCATCTGGTAGGATTTGAACAGCCTCTCTACCCTTCAGCACTGGTACTAATGTGTGGCTGGAGCTGATAGTTGGAGTAACGAGACACACCGGCAAGCAGTGCCTGTCAGCCAAGAGTCACGTAAATACTGCTATATTTGCATATAGTTTGTTTTCCAAGAATCTTGGTGCCCCTCTCAGTCATTGTGCATAATTCATTGGGGTGCATGGTTGTCTAGAATTTCTGTGACTGCACCATCTCCTCTCTGTGGGATTACTGAGCTCCCATGTGTAAGGAATTTGCAGCTATAGGTGTCAAAATAGGCTTGCAATGATAGAGAACATGGATGAAGTGGAGAGCCCATCTTTCTAGCTCAAGGCTGGTCAGAAGTCTGCTGCAATCAGGGCGGTGAGTGGTTCCATGTGAGTCCAAAGTTTACACAGGGCAGATTTGGGCCACTGTGCAGCCGGTGTGTCCTCAAGAATTATCTGCCCAGCTAGGACCACATAACCATGCATGGTCTGGCATTAACACTTGCCAAGTGCCAAATGCTAGTAAAGTTTTAAGAGAATAAATCAATAAGGCTCTCCCGCCACATTGGCCACTGAGGTTTTGGGATGTTAACTTTTAAATGCCTCCATTATATGTAGTCATTGGTCTTTGCCTCTTGTCAAATGCTGACCTTGCTAGCTACTTTTTACTCTCTCAGTGACCATCAGCCAATCAAATCAAAGCAAAACAATGGCTTTGTATCCAAGTGGCTCCTGATTGGCAACCTACTGTGCTACCAAAACCTGCTTTTCTGCTGCCTTGATGATGCACTAGGGAAATGTTGGTTAAAGCTTAAAATTAAAGGAAAATTTAAAACATCTTAAACGAACATTTTGTCAAATTTCAGCCCATTATATCATATTGTTTCTCCCCCAAAGCAACCTCCTCCAGCCTGTCACTGCAGTTTCCTGGGCGGCAGCAGCTCCTCACTGCTGGACGTTTAGCGCTCATCACCGGGCAGAGAATACAAGTCAGCCCCGATGCAAACAGGGGTTTCCCCGAGTTTTGCTAAACTCTGGGAAATCCCCGTTGACATTAAGAATCATTGTTCAGGATTCTTCAATGAGCAGGTAGAGATTTTTTTTACGTTTTACAGTGTGTATTTATTGTATTTACAGGTCAGTTTCCTTATCTGCCCTGTACTTTTGCACATGCGTACTTGTATAAAGCCGGTTGGAAATCGGGGAACGGGTTTCCATGGCCAAGAAATTGGGTTGCGAGCGTACACTGATTTCTCTTAATTTCCAAAATTGGTGTTTCCGTTTATATGGCAGTTGAGAAATCGGGGAAGCGCTGTCTGAGGCGAGTAACCAGCTTTCTTAAGTGCATGTAAACGCAGTAAAGAGCTGTCCCAGCAGCTGTGACAAATAAGATTACTCCCTCTTGCACGACTATAACACCTTGGGCTTTGGATCTTTGTTTTCCTCACTAGCAGCATAAGCAAGCAAGTCTGAACAACGGAATATATTGTTGCCACAGAGCTCATGGACTAAAAGAGTCACATATTTGTAACTATTTATCTGAGCCCGAGTACTGCTCAGAGGAGCTCAGTGTACAGAGTGAGAGGAGGCTGCAGCATCAGCAGCTGCAGCCGAGGGAGGAGTCTTGCTGACCGATGAGGGCTTCCAGCACAGCAGCCTCATTCCATGGATGACTGGTGTTGTAACCGCACACTCACACAGGCAGACATCATTATAAGCCACTGTTGGCCATCAATTTTAAATAGAGCCGGCAGTAAGTGTGGGAACTGTTTGCCAGTGTAGTCAGAGGAGGAATCACTGTACTGATGAAGAGTTCCACTGAAAAATAGAATAAAATGTTTACAATTCATGTCTTGACTGTAGTTATTTACAAGTGATTGCAATAACTTATGATAGCACAAAATAAAATTACTGTAAAACATTTTCACTTGATCAATGATGTGGAACAATCGAAGTCCCAAGGGGTCCCAAGCAAAGAGGGGGATTTTATGATTTTCTCTGTAAGTTAGCAGAAAAAGGATGCCCATTTTGACTGTAATTTATAGTGATATTAGTGTGATCATAGTTTGGCTATACTGACTTTTGTTATCTCCAAACCTAATAAAAAAAAATCTCAGAAGGATTCCTTAGGACTAAGTCGTCTCAAATGGGGTCTACTGTGCATGTATTTTGGGGCTCCTCAACATAAAAAAAAAAAAAAAAAAAAGATTGGGAACTAGATTGATCTAAAGGAGTCATGGTAGAGAGTCATATACAGTGCATGCTGGGTGCTGTAGTATTTTCAGAAGGGACAACTGCAGCCATTTTATACTGATTTTCTCTTTCTTTGCACATTTACACTGTAAACAGGCTAATACAGGCTATTATAATGCAGGAAATTATTCTTTCACATCATTAAAGTGAGACCCACCCTACCAGTTGTAATGCAATGTTTTGGACATGGAGAGCACAGTGGTGATTACATAGAAGCAAAATAAAGTACAACAGCATGCAATTTACAACAAAGTTCACCTAACTTTGATTTTTAAGCTCAGAAAGAAATAAAATTGTTGATTTTGAAATTTAAACACTGGCAGTTATTCTGCACTTACAGTATATATATCGAGGCAAGACATAGTATTATTGTCTTCTTCTTTAAACAATACCAAGGTATCAGTTAACGCCTCAAAAACATGTTTTAGTGTTTCATGTCCCTTTAATATAGTATTACAAACTTGAGTGATTGTTTAAGTGAGCAACTTTACATTACACCTCCAAGTCTGCTGTTGTCTCTTTCTTGAATATTTCCCTCAGCACTGATTCTACACAGAAAATAGCATTCCAAATAGAAGCGGTGACATTTTTGTGATAAATATATATTAATTATTTTAGCTGGTGAAATTATTCTTGTCAGGTAATTTTTTTAATATACAGCGCCTGGCAGGTGAGCCAAAAAGTTAATATTGGACACTGCCTTTATGGAATATGCAACTGGCTGGAAAGGCTGTACTCTGAGAAAAGTGGTTACATCATAACCGTCTGGTCCCTGGTGTACTTTGCTTTTTGCTGTGTTTATCAAATGGGTGTAAACTACCAAGAGGAACAAGTAATGAGTTTTCATGTGTCCAGAGATGTATTGAGGAATATTTTATCACCATTATGTAAAATTATGTAAAATATGTTTAAAAAATGTTTGTTGTTCCTGTCCTTGGCCCTGTTGTTGTTTACAAATTTGTTTTAAAGAAGACAGAAATGGCCAAGTCACAAAAAGAAACTCGCAGGAAAAACAATGGAGCCTGCTTCTGGAAAAGCCTTATGCTATGATTAATTTGCAACAGCCTTTATTACACTTTGTGATCTTCTTATATTAAGATGAATTAAGGAGCAGCTGGAGCTGGAGATTTAATTAAGATTCAGCATTCACCTTCTGCTAAGGTACCTTTGTTACTTCATTTAAATTAGACCATGGCCCAGGCTAAGCGTTGGATTCAAAGCTGTACCATGTGCTGATATCCTTTCTTTGCCCTCTACACAACAGTCCAATTATGGCAATATTGCAAAGCCCATATGTGTAAAATAACCATATTTTGAAATATTGTTTCCAGGCAGAACTAGGTTATAACTTCATAAATTCTATCAGTATGAAGATAACTTGATAAATTAAGTAGTAAATTGTTATTTTTTATATTTAAATATATGTAAAATCATCAACCTTTATTTATGTACTGAAAAAAAATATTGAGGACGGCACCTCATTCCCAGTCATGTCAAGTTTACAGCATTAAATAGCACCATGGTTTAAATAAATGGGAGTATGGCAGCCTTTAAGGTATGATGTGAATATTAAGTTAAGTAGGTCTGGGGTGTAAACAGACAGTGGAGCCAGTTAGCTCATTAACTCCTCAGCAGCCTGTATCATGGACATGGCATGTTTATTAACCTAACCTCATTTCCACTTTTCCACATTGGGTCATTTCTCAACACAATATGAATTAGACTGTTCAGTGTTTGGGTTAATCATGAATATAAAGCCAATTAATGATTACTACTTAAACACTCACTCACTGTCTTTGTGTAAGGTAACAAATAAATAAATAAATAAATAAAAACACTGCACACGATGCAGTTGATTCAGCTTGTACTGCACTGGAATGTCGAAGTAGCCAGTTCAATTATATATTCTGATCCATATAGGACAGTAAGAGTAGTTTGCAGTGCTCACATAGTCCTGAGAAGGTTTAAAGGAATACTGCAACATTTTGGTCAAAATATCCTTTTGCCGACTTACCCAGACTGAGACAAGATGTTCGATACCATTTTCACCTCTGTATGTCCACTGGTTCAGTTCCACTGGGTAGCATTTCATGTTAGCTTAGCATAAAGAGTCTACGGGAGTGATTAGCCTA
>OMLF01034228.1:15222-34692 GCA_900302615.1 Holocentrus rufus
GTGACTGGAGTTCAGACGTGTGCTCTTCCGATCTGTGACAAGATGTTCGATACCATTTTCACCTCTGTATGTCCACTGGTTCAGTTCCACTGGGTAGCATTTCATGTTAGCTTAGCATAAAGAGTCTACGGGAGTGATTAGCCTAGCTCTGCTAAAGTTAAAAAAAAAAAAAAAAACTTACAGCAACTCTGAAGCTGTCTTAAATATAAATATATGGTCGGAACTGTAACCTCTGAACATATGTATCCTTCCATCAGTCAAAATAAAATCTAAGCCGAGCATTTCAAATGGAGGATAGGTTGTGTAAATAAGACAGCTTTGGAATGGCTTCAAGCTTTATTTTTTCATTTTGATGGAGCTAGGCTAATGACTTCAGTAGACTTCAGATTTTTATGCTAAGCTAACATGAAATGTTACCCACAGGAACTGAACCAGTGGACGTACGAGGTTAAAATGGTATCGGACATCTTGTCTCAGTCTGGGTAATTTGGAAAAGGGTATTTTGCCCAAAATGTTGGAGTATTCCTTTAACTGTGTACTTTTTGAGAGTTTGAAGGTCCTCACTACCCACATCCGGTGATTATAACTTCAAAGTAAATGTCTTCTTTTATCTCACCTTAAAAGAAAACAAAAATGTATTTATATGTTTTGCAAGGTCACTTTCTCTGTGGGTTTCCTACCTGTGATCGCGCTGCCATGAGAAATTTAATTTGAGCAAATATAGTAAATATGCAGCATCTCAGTTAGAGGGGATTGATCTCTTTTCTATTGCAGCCCCAGTTTGTGATTTAGTTTGATAAGATAGCTGGATTTTTACATAAAAATATAACTTAGGACAGCTTTAAGAGAAAAGATTTCAGTATCACACCATCCACAGCCCTCACATTTTACATCAGAGACCAACTAATGGAAAAATTATAATATTGTATGAGTATGTCTCTGGGCATTTTCCTTATTGTGGTCCTTATACAAATACATATGGACTGTAAAAAATGATAAGACTGAAATGACAGACAAAACCTCATCACGGTGCTAGTGACATTTGAATTCCCATGGTAATAAATTGTCCTGAGACTGAAGGGAAAATGCACAAACTTCTGAGAGGAAAAGCCAGGCAAGATGATTGACGCCTCAATAAACATGGCCTGCCGCACGTAGATCTAATCTGAATTCACTGCTGGCGCTTAACGCTCTGACACGACTCTCCATATCGCTCTCTACAGTTAGCACATCAGAGCCGGTGACGGGTCCGTTTCTGTGGCTGCATGCCTGTGATTACATTATGGGATGTCTGCGGAGTATGACAGCCAGTGTGGCCACTGCTCCTGTGGTCCAATTTGCCGCCTTCCATATGTCAAAGCGCTCATGTTGGAAGGCAAATTAATAATTCTGTTTGATTAACAATTTAGAGAGAGAATGAAAACTGGTGTAGTGCCCTTAACAGCAGATACAAAAGCTTTAACTGCATGTTAATTGGAAAAATTGTTTCTGGGAGAATGCTGATAAAAATGGAGCTTGTCTTTAATTCTAATGTTATCATGTGTCCACAGATCACTACTTCACTACACTGTACACTCGCATCCCACTGTTGTCTTAAATTAAACTTCATTTTGTAACCATCACTCTGATTACACAGTGCAATTACAATCAAGGGAATGTCATGAAAAAATGATTAAGGTCAAACATGCATAAAAGAAGGTTTGGTGCCCTACAAAACCTGCCGAGTATCTCTTTAATTGCAATGAAAACATTTAATTGAAAAAAATTGCTCGGTGACCTTACTGAAGCATGGTGTGGTTTTGGGTTGATGATGTAAATATCAGAATTTGGTTAGAATAGCCCTGTAAAGGTTATGTTTCTTTTTCAACCTCTAACTGAAGACTCCTGGATCATCATTTCCACTGTAATAGAAGTAAATTGCTGCTACTCAGTCAAAGAGGCAGAGGGAAGATTCTGTTTGTGGTTTTCTTGCAGTTTTATTAAATCTTAACACATTGAGAAGCTTCGTCAAAATAGCCAGTAAGGTAGGAAAACAAGTATAAATACAAAAATATGTTGAAAATGAAGGCCATTTATTCACAGTTGTTAGCAACAGGTGAATTTGAGACTTGTTAGTATTCAAATAATGCAAAGTGACTCTGGCACTGTCTCTTTCTTACAATTCAAAATTTGGAGATCATTTACAAATGGTTTTGTTGCCAGTGCTCTTTGATATTTACAATGTTGCCGCAGTGTCTTTCCAAAAAAATTCTGTAAAAATAAATAAACTGAAATATGTATTTTTTTTTTATTAAAATGTTTTTCTTTTTTTTTTTGCCCTCACTGGGTGTAGAAAATGTGAAACAATGAGAATCTGAAATCCTTTCTATGCAGAGAGAAGCGTATACCAGCTAGCCACCAGTCAGGCCACCAGTTTTGCTAAAGATTAAAAGCTACTTTCATATGTAAGAGTGGAGCGATCCAATCAGAACACACCTCAGTTTTTATTCCTCCTGTCCCCGTTTGATTGACTATTCAACTGCACCTGTAATCCTGTAAATGATTAATAGGAGCAAAAAGTTTTGGAATCAGTCCAGTATTGAGCGAGAACACTATAACCGGCAGCCACGAAACACGGCTGTAACATAGTCCAATGGGGCAGCCTCTCCGCGTCAAAGCAAGTCTACTAAAAGTGCTTGTTTTGCCACTGACAGGCTCAGATTAATGTGATAAGTATTTGACAACATTATGGAAGCATCCCTTCAGAGATAGACGTGTGTAACAGAAGTCTTGATCAAGGATCCTAACCCTAACCCTCACTCTCAAATCTCTCGGGAGGTGAGTTGTTGCAGGAGGACAACAGTGTAAACAAAGAGCTGTCCAGGGAAGAGTGGAAACGTTAGCAGTTACAGAGTTTGAGTTCAGAAAGTGTAGCTTAGTGTTATCTAAAGATTAAAGAAATGTTTGCACGTTTCTGAGTTGTGCCAACAGAATATGGCGCCTCTCTTCATGCAGCTTTCAAAGACTTGTTGGATTGGGACATGCTGAAGCTGTGGCTAGTTGTGCCAGAAATGGATGCTATCAATCCTGTCCGGACACTGCAGCTTGCAGACCACCAGGTCTGCAGCAACTATTTGGACTATTTGGACTACTACAGCCAGCCAAAGAAGAAAATGAGGTCCTACACCAAAGCACTTTGCCTACGGGAAAATGCTGTTCCAAGAGTGGAGAGACCTGCTGCAGACAGAGTGAAAGTAATGAGAGTGCCAGCACTTTCCATAATGTTGTCAGACAATTATAATATTAATCTGAGCCTGTCAGTGGCAAAACAGGCACTTTTAGTGGATGCACTTTGACGCAGAGAAGTTGCCCCATTGGATTACGTTACAATCGTGTTTCATAGTTACCAGTTATAGCATTCTTGCTCAATGGACTGATTCCAAAACTTTTTGCTAATCATTTAGACCCACACAAAGGGGGAAAAATACAGAATTATCCTTTAACATAAAAGAGGCAAGGGCTTGTAAAGAGTTTCAGTCTGATAAATGGAGTTGTGCCTCTTTAGACTTTCTCACATCAACTCTGCTACCACAAGCCTCCAAAGTGTAAATTTTAACCAAGTGATCTCTACAGCAATGTTAGCTAGGAAAACATAAGCTAACATGTTGTTGCAGCGCTATTAAGAGCTGTAGCTCTTTCAGTTCCAACAAGCGGGATATTTTCACTTTGCTGGACAGTTGGTTGGTCTTACCAGAGTCCAGACAATATTGTTATCCCAGATTAATTACTTAAATGATATATCGTTGAAGAAAGCTAGGCAAATGACAAAGATGTGATTGGACCATGCAGAAGTGCTGTTTTTATTTTCTTTTGTGGTATCACACAACATGCACTTCTAGTTGGTAATATTAACCATGTACACTCTTGAATTAATACAAAATTATTTAATACAAAAATTAATACAACATTACAAACTGGTTTTCTTTTCACTGCATGTGCTTTAGTAAAGATAATTGGACTTCATGTTCCTCAACTTTTAATTGTTCTTTGCTAGACTTCCTATTTATAGATTCATAATTTTCATTAGCTGTGATTTTCATTAGCTGTGTATTATTAGGAATAGACTGCTTTTGCCAGTTTGTGTCTTAATTTTGGCAATTACCCTGCTGGAAAAAAACAGCATAGACAAGCACTGACCAGCATCGAAATTATGCTGGTCTATGCTGTTTTTTTTCCAGCAGGTAATTTGGTCTTAAATTCATTTCCTGGCAGGATAAAAAAGGCCTTGAAAAATCTTTTTTTTGGCTTGCTGGAGATATATTTTGGTCATACCTAACATCTGTCTGACACTAGTTTCCCCCTCAATATCTAAATGACTTTGGCATTTACATAATTGCTAGTAAGCATGAGTATGCATGCAGGAGTTCATGTGTATCTGTAATAATGTTGAAGTTGTTCAAAAGGATTGGCACACATAGCAGAAGAGTGATAGCGTCTAAGTGAGACTTATTTGCTTGATTTGAAATTTCTTATTAAAACATAAATCAGGTCTGGCTCTGAATACATGAGCCCCTTTTTGGTGTTGACAGATGCCCTTTTCTTAAGTGACTCTCCCTGCTGAACTAGCCCCGCGCAACATCTATCAGCCAGCCTCTAAAAAGTCGATAAAATGAGGGCCGCCTGCAAATGAAGGCGTTTACCACTTCACTTTGTCTCACCTATGCAGGGTGGTGCTCTGGGGAGCTGGGAGCAAGACCGTCTTTGAAGGCTGGCCTGATTGAAATAATGGAAGACTTTCGACCAGAAGGAGGAGGAGAAGAGATCGCTTCACTTCCCGCGCTCTCCAATCTGCCCCATGTGGTGGATGATGCTTCAAAGCCTGGGATCAATGCTTCTCCTCTGAGCTGCTCAGTGTGAGGTGACTGAGAGGCCTTCATTTGACATGCTTTTGATGCTTTGAATATTGAGGAGTGCCAAATGTGGAATTTGAATGCATGCTGTTCAGTGCTACAATCCAGGGTGTACTTTTGGTGGGTTTTACACACACATACACACCCACACACGTCATGTCTAAACCACACATATTTCACATACTTTTCTGTTATCTTATTACAAGGCTGTGCAATTATGCTTATCCAGTGAAAATGAACTGAAGTCCATGTTCTTTAGTAGCAATATTCATGCACAAAGTTCACACAAAGTCAGTAAGGTTGAAACTGCTGTAGGTGGGAGAGCAGGTGTATCAGATGTGCTTGGCTTGCCAGATCTGCTTGGGTTCCTACGTTTCCTGGTGACGTGACACATAATGATTGGCTGTACTTCAGAAAGCCTATGGATGCGTGTGTTCTACTTGATCTGTACATCCTGTGCATGTGCAACTGTCAACAAAGACGGAAAGAAAGCGAGATGGCTCACTCACTAGCTACTCCCATCATTGGCTCTGGAAAAACCACATGCCATAATGTGTTGTAACAACACATTATGACAATATGAACATTATTACAATAATAACGACACATGTTGTAATAACTTTCAAAAATGTAATAAAAGTTCCTTTTATCATGTAATAACCCCTACATTTTGTAATAACTTGCCGGATTTTGTAGTAAACCCCTTGACACACAATGTAATAAATGTCCCCAAATTTTGTAATAACTTATCACATAATGCGGTGATTACTGCATAATGCAGGAGTTGTACTTTTTTTTTTTTGGAAGAAAAATTAATAGTTCACCGCATTTTGTAATGAATTGTTACAAAATGTGGAAAAATATATTACATTTTGTGTTTAAGGGATTTATTACAAAATGTGGCAAGTTAAATGTACTACATTTAGGAAAGTTATTACAAAATGTGTCATTACTAATGCATTGTTACAAGTGTAAGCCTATATATATATGGAGCTGGAGGAACGTATTATTAGTGCTGCTAGCTAGTGAGCCTGTTAGCACTGCTAACAAGAAGGAATCATTAAGGAAGTGCACCATTACACTGTCGAACATATCTAGGACCCCGAGTAACCCTGAGCAGATCCGGTACCTACACTGGTCATGGACCAGTGAAGAAGTGATTAATGGGCGGGGCTTAAAACAAATGGGGACGTAGTTTCCAAACACATCCATATAACATGATGAAACCCAGCAGGGAGACTGGTCACAGGTCAAGGAAGCACTGACCAACTTTCCCCTTTAATTGGCCAAAAGGGGCAGGTTCTGAGACAACAGCATTGTCGAAAGTGGGCGGGGTTAAGCACAGGCAGGGCTGCAACTTCCAGCTGCAACTTGGGCGAGGGTCTGGGCTCTACGGAGTGCCTTCTTGTTCATTTGAATTCATTCACGCACTTCTCATGCATTTCCTTTTGAGCCCAGCATAAGAATACCTTCTATCAGGAGCACAGCAATGGCATAGCAATCAACACATCTGTTCACTTTTCATGGATTTCAGTCATGGCAGAGAGGTTAAAATGTTTGACTGTGTCCCAACTTTAACTAAAGCAGATGGAAATAATACAGAACAGACCGTGTGTAAAAAGCTGTTGTGTGCAAGTTGGCAACAGTCTCATCAAACACCTGCAACTAATTTGCAGCAGTGCCGCATGATTGACTGCTCCAGTACAGTTTTTGCTGCTGGATGCAGTTCCTCAAAACTAGCAGCTTGTTCTTGTCCAGCCAAGGTAATGTAGGCTTATCAAAATGAGTAAATAACTTAGGGAAACAAGTGAAATAGTGCGGTTTTTGATCACTATCAAAGCTAGAGGGGGCAGGTTTCTTGTCATTACTTTGTGGAAATTTCATAACATCCTGTCAGCTATCAGTATTTCTGATGTGAGGGAATCTCAGACCTCTGTGTTTCCCCCTGCTTCTGTGTTCAGGCTCTCAAAAGCCTCATCACTCCTGTCAGGCCTCAGCCAATCAGGTGAACTCACTGCAAGGACGCATCCCCACTACCTGTCAGTCTGCACCCGCAGCAGCGCCTCTCTCGATCTGCTCTGAACACTCACGCTGACTGCAGGAAGAAGCCAAATCAGAAATGGCCTTAAATGCACAGTGAATACTGAGAAACCAGCTCTTTTTCCCGCACCACAAGATGTCTTCATCAGGAGTAAAATTTAACAGTCAGTCAACTTTTCTTGACTTATCTATGTGTGACAAACAAAAAAAACTGCCCACTGCAAACAGGTGATGGTTAATCTATGCTGAAAAAAAGGCAAATATTTTAATAACAGACTGAGCTGTCAGAGCTGTTTTTGCTTGAAATTAATTTATTAAGTTTGACCCGCGCTAACAATTGACAAGGCAAGGTCATGTGTGAACCACAGCCTTGTTTGGATAGAGGAGTTACATAGAGAGGGGGGTGTGGGTGCAGTTTTGGTGGTGTACTTTCAAGTTCTTGTTTAGTGCTCCCAAACTGCCTAGAGCAGCTTTAGTTTCCATCCATAGATGTTAGGTCAAGTTGTATCAAACCAGTCCAATTCCCTCTGGGTTTCAATGTTATAAGCCTGACCCTTTTGAGGAAAAAAAATAACTGATATTCAGCACTTATCAACTGGTTATACCATCAGATGTTACTTTTTATAAGTAAAGAGGTAGCAAGCAACAATAATAATCCAAAGTAAACTAAACAGTGATGGCAGCAATCATTTAATCAGAGTCACATTTTCAAGAAATAGTGCCCATCTCAGTTTGCCATACTTGAGCAATGCTACCTCTGTGCCACATGCTATTTAGGTATATCTGCCACTTGTATTGTCACACCTGCCTTGACCTTAGGCCTTAAAACAAAATTCAATAGTGAAGGCCCTGATCTGACCTCCAACCAACCTGTCAAGTTTGATCCAAATGGGACGTATCCAGATTATCACTGTGGGTCACAAATCCAGCGACAACAATACACCAGCTATACTTACCTGTGGTTATTAATATTTTTTTTACAGCAGAAAGCAAATACCTTGGTATATGTTTGGTATAAAGTTGAAAACAAAACAAGTATCAAAAGTAGGAGATGGGTGATTAAATGCCATATACAGTGACAAAATCTGCTGACTTTTCCCAGCTATGGGGAATAATGTTAATGTGCTGAATCCTAAAGCATTAGGCAACAAATTCCCACAGCTGATACCAGTGCGCACAACTTGTTTATCTAAAGCAAAGAGGGCTGATCATTACAGAGATTCACATAAACATCCCTGCAGAGGGATGCATAGACTGGCTTTTTTTTAAGGTAATGATGGCTTTCAGAGGAGCCAATGTGCACAACACTGAAATCTCAAATATACACTCGGCATAGCAAATGCTGATTGCTTGAGCAGGGGGAAGATTTCCTGTAACATGAGCACCTTTTATACATGCAGCCTTAATACTGTAGCAAAGAGGTCAGGTGTGAATGGCGGCCGGTGTCAAAATGCCAGCAAATCAGCAATTTTATGGCCTAAGTACCAGTTATTTTCTGTACCGACTGTATGTGTGAACGTGCCCTAACATTTCAGGATGCAAAACTTGGCGTGACACCGGTGCATGCCAGCCTTGTAACAACAGAGATGGCCTGATTGCCATTGGTAAAGAGCACATAGGGAGCAGAAACAAACCACTGTACACAGAAGAGTTTTGACAAAGGACTGGCAGAAATGAGCTCCTAAGCATTTGGGCGGACAAAGAAATTTGCCGGCAGACTCTGACGCAAAGGTTAGACATTATTTCTGGGAAATTCCACGAAATGACAAGGGGTTTCTCAGTACTGCCAGTGTTGTGTGAGCCATAAAATCTCAGAAAGCCACGTCTTGTATAACAAAAAGGTTTATAACAGAAAGTGTACAATATCCACGTGTAAAGGGGATATCAGCACGACATGCACAACTAAAATCTCACAGCTCGGCTGTGTAGCAATGAGGTCAATGTTTAGTTGTCAAGCACAAAAAAAAGAACTTTTTAATTCATTATGCACACATGTGGCAGTGTTGTGAATGATTGTCATCCAGCACAACTGTCAGTATGCCCCATGACACAGACTGAGAATTGCGGAGGCTGCATCCTCTGTAGAAGTCAGAATTGGCTGGTTGAGGCCTTCCTCCCACAGCCAATCTTTCCCTGCAGTTCACTGCTGCTTGTTTGGCTCCTCGCCTGATATCACTGACCCGTTTCCTGTATTGGGCGGCGGTTCTCCTAGGACCAGAGCCCGTAACCAAATGTGCCATCACCTCCCAAACTCATTTTAGTTAAGGCGGCGCACATTCGCTCTCGGTTATCCTGCACCTGCTTCACAAGGACGGTGCTTTCCTCTCTTGGGAGAGGCCTTTGTGGGCGGATCCGCTCCAGACTGTTCTCTTCAACACAACAGTGTCAGAGTGCTGCAGCGAGGGAGCGGGAAAAAAGGTGATTTGACTGGTCATGATTAACACACAGCCCTGCCACATCTACTGAGAATGTATTCCACCTATTCCCACCCTGTTTCCAACTCCCAACTGTTACCAAAAGCCAGTTGCCACGTTCTGATGCTGCTGTAGTTTGGGGACTTTGCAGTTGGATCACACATCTGTAGCATCAAAGTCAAAGTGAATTTTTAAAAAAATTCCAAGACATGTATTTCAAATACACATGGTACATCATGTAAATATGACAGCTTCGGAGTTGCTGTAAGGTTTATTTTTTCACTTTCACTGAGCTAGGCTAATGACTCCTGTAGACTTCAAGTCTTCATGCTAAGCTAGCATAAAATGCTACCCATTGGAACCGAACCAGTGCACATATAGGGGTGAAAATTATATCAAACATCTTATCTCAGTCTGGGTAAGTCAGAAAAAAATTCCTTTAAGCAGAGAGTCAAGTGAGAGTCAAGACCCCAAACAGGTTCAGGTGAGAAAGCAACCTGTGAGCGTTCGATGACAAATGCCACTTTGCTGGCACAAAGCCCTGCCATGTGCTGTCGCCAAACACAGAGCTCATCGTGTTGAGACCACTTGCTAATGTGCAACCATGTGGCTCAGAGGTTCAGTCTACCTTTCAGAAGTGTAAACTCCATTCAGCACGCCTCTGTGAGTGTGATGTGATGTGATGTGCATTCATTATCTCAGCCTTATTGGAGGGGTCAGTCCAGAGGCCGGAGTCACTGACCTGCTCTTGCCAACGTGTCCGGCTAAGGTGGACATCTAGCCAACTTCAGTCTTATTATCATGACCTCTCATGCCCTACAGGTGTCTATTTTAGGTCAACCAGCCAATTAGGAAACTCATGCGTATGCAAAGGCAGCGGTGCTCATTAAAACAACATGACTTAATTTTTACAGCCCTGCCAAACTTTCAGGATTTTCAAAAAAGAAAAAAAAAAAAAGAAAAACTTAAAAATACACACAATTCGTTTTGGGTGCTATAAAGCAGCGTGTCCTAATTATGCACTTTTTTAATTGGTTTTAGCTTTGCCATAGCGTCAAAAGTTGTCAAATTATGTTGGGTTTATGACACATATTTCATGTGGAGTTTGTTAATTCATTAGTTTGTTGGCATGTGTTTACATACTTCAAATAAGTGCCCACATTTCGCTTGGGGCATCTCTGCAACTGGGTCAAAACACTGTGACTCCAATTAAACAGGAGGGCTTGTCATTCTAGGTTAACTATTATTGTCAAAACATTTAAAAAAAAAAAAAAAATGTTTGTTTTCTTTTTGGTTTCATTTTTTCTTTGTGATGATATTAATGGACTACTGCTGGAGGAAAATTCAATCATTGAGATTGCATTTAGCCACAAAACAGAGGCAATAAAAAAATTCAGCCATGTTTTTAATGATAAACAACACAGCTACTGCACTCGTACTGGTCTGTTCAGTGTCTAAATTCTTTAAAGTGCTTTAAAATAAATAAATGCATGCATTTATTTATTTTAATAAATATCTAACCCATCCTGTAAGTAATGTCTGCACTGTATACATACATACAGTATATCATCTTTTCTTTGAAATGCCATGTTTATTTTCTTCACTTCCTCACTTCCTACTGTATCTCCAAGTTGCCAAATAACTGACTTTGAGTTTCAGAGCAAGATTGCTTCACCTATAATCTAGTTAAAAGCCTCCCACATAGTGCAACTCTTTTGAAAAGAGAGCAGAGATGGATGTATGCCAGTATTGCTTTTAGGTCTTAATTTGGGTCACTTTTATTGAAACTAACTGAAAATCATTAGCAGTATGGTTCAAAAGGAAAGAAGCAAAATCAGCCAACTTGTCAGTTTGATATTGTTGAATTAGAGGAAGGACCACTGATCTGCTCAGACTTAAAAGTGAACACTACTTCATACCATTTTACACTATGTTTTGTTTCTTATACTCAAATGGACCTCATTCTGTAGTAATATTGTCAGTTTGGAACTACAGTAGAAATTGATTTATTTTTCAGGAATATCTTTTGGTGTTTGCTCTCACAAACCAAAACCATTTCCACCTATTTATTCTTCAAGGAGCACTTTAAGACTTCATATTTAAATCACACAATGAGTCTCTGTTTCCTGTCTTTTTGAAGGAATTGCTTATGGTCGCAAATATTATCATAGACTGTCATAGAAATAACATAAGGAGTTATTTAACTGAATGCGGCTGGCATGCTGAGTGTCCTTTTTTAGTCTTTTTTTTTTTTTTTTTACCAATGGGAGTCATTCTTTTTTATCACCTTTTGAATGGTTCCACAATATAGTGGTGGGTAGCTCTAGAATATACAGAAGACTGGCATCAGACTGCTTTCCAAACAGAAATCCACATGACTTTGAGAGTATATGAGATCATGTGGATGAAATGATGAAAGGATCCCTATGATAAACTTGCAAAATTCCTGATCATATCTATCATCATTTCTAAAATGCACCTTTGATTTTGAAAATGGCTGTTTGAAAGGAATTTGGATGTATCAGGTCTTTGTTTCTGTCACCATTTGAAATAGAACAATAATTCAAGACTTTAGCACAAACTGAAAAACGCTCCAAAAACGTCAGTCTGGGCCACATAACATCAGCGTTTCACATCGGCCCATGAGCATGTGCAAGAGATGATCAAGTTTACCAAATTCGACAATATATTGTATTATGGCATGGGAAAAATTCATATTAAAACTGCTTTGGAAACTTGTTGTGAATTGATACCTGCTGATTTCACAAAATGATTCAGGTAGCAGCTATGGATGGACATCGTCTCAACTTTCATTTTGGCACAATACATGAGTTTTGTACGTTGGTGCAGGCTGATGTAAGAATATCTATTCTGTGTCAGGGGTTGGACGCCGCAAGCATTAACTGCAAGCATTTCTTTTTTTTTTTTTTTTCAATCCGCCCACCACGAGCAGAGTCCCCTCAAGTCATTTAACCATATTTGCTTTGTGTGCGTAGATATTTAGGAGAAACCTGGTAGAATTTGTCCAAAAGCATGAAGTCTAAACAGTACAATTGAGCATCGGCAAGTTGGCCTTCAGTGTGTAATTTAAGCATCAATTTCAACTATTTCACTCAATAATACATATTTGCATCATAGCACATCTCATTTTCCATTCATTTCAGCTGACAGGTTCTTTGTCTGAAGGTGAGGTGTATGAAATTCTACTGTAGGCTGTTAAAATGTTTCACAAGCTTTCAGCTGACCTATTTTAGCAGCACTAGGACAGACTCACCTATGCATAGGTACACTTTCTAGCCATGCACATTTTCTGTGCTGATATTTGGAGGCGGAATAATTGCAGTATTGCTGTCTTATTTACACAATGTATCATCATGTATTTGAAATGCATGTCTTGGAATTAAAAAAAAAAAAAAGAGTAGGAGGAGTTAGATGGTAGGAACTATGACCACTGAACACATGTTCAGTGGTCATAGTTCCTACCATCTATAGTGTCTATCATCTAAGTTCTCCTAAAATGAGTGTTTTTTAATTCCAAAATGGGTGAGCTATCCCTTTAAGTCTTCGTGCTAAGCTAACAAAAAATGCTAATCATTGTAGCAGAGTTAGGCTAATGAAATGCTACCCATAGGAACTGAACCAGTGGATGTACAGAGGTGAAAATTGTATCGAACATCTTGTCTCACTTTGGGTGAGTCAGAAAAAGTTTTTTTGCCTAAAATGTTGTGAGTATTCCTTTAAACAGTTGTACTTGTTGTTTATGTCACAGGAATGTTGATAACCTGCTTTTATTTATGGCTAAAAGTAGGACCCAATTTGCGTCACATTTTTGGGCACTTATGACCAATTTCCTACTTTGAGACACTTGATAACTACGGGCCCAGGCCCTGTTTTTATCGTACTGCACAGGCCCCTTTGGGAAGAGCTCAGTGATGTTGTCTGCAGTTGTAGACCACAGTAAGAGGGGTGACATAGCAACTTGAACTCCAAAAATACAGAAAACAAAACCAAAACTCACTTTTACTGGGGCCACAGTTTTATGCGCTAGATCAACTTCTGTGCAATACATATAATCGTAATGAGTATGTCACATAAAAAAAGAGGGCAAGATAAATGGAAACTCAGTGGCTTGCTGTAAACGGCCACATCATTAGACATCGCTGTGTGTTTTTACAAGGACCCCTGTCTTCACAGATGGCCACTTTAACAAGGCAAAAACAAATATGGGAGACAAGAGCAGCATTAAATGGGACATGTGCGCTGAAAAAGGCTCAGTCTAGATGCTATCTGCTACAGCAAGCCAGGCTTTTTCACGCTCAATTTAAAGTTTGGGGAAGTTGCTGTGTGCTTTTGATCTGGCTCGCTACAGTTTTGCTATCCATGAGATGCCATGATTAGGGTGATCCACTCTAGTGTGTCAGACACAGAGGAGGTGAGTGTTATCTATGCCTTTCGCTAGATAACAATTTCACCTTAAGCCCACAACATTGAAATCCGGGGCGTGATGGCTTTGTTTCATATTTTGGGTTGATGTACAATATGCTGCGGGTTTCAGAGAGAAATTCCAAACACGCAAAATCTGTGACATGCTACTGTGTTGCTTTAGTGTAGTCACAAGCTAGAGAGGGTAGAGGACAGTCTACATTAAGTTGTTACACTTCTATACAATATGCGTGTCTCAATTACTAAATAGGAGAGGAATGTGCTAAGAAAGGTGGTTATTGTATTGGTACAGAATATGATAGTAAAATGTGGAACAAAGATATGACATAGATAAATAGGTAAGATGTTCTTCAAGTTGTGCTGATCACTTTGAAAAACCACAAATCCCTGAAAGGTCAAACCTGAAAAGTGGCCTGCAGCCATCACCTCGCTGCAATAAAACATACAAGCACAAGGGAGTCCTGACTCCATCAGATGCATCACGGGCGGAAATGACATTGCGTTTTCTTTCTGGAGAGAAGTAATTAAAATGACATTGTTGTCAAAAAGTCAAAAGGACAAGCCAAGGCCAGTTGGCTAAATCAATGGAAGTGAAAAAGACACTTTCAAATTAGATTTGACACTCATAAATGAGTCATAATGCAGCGGCTGCGGTGACGGCCGGCCATAATGTATGCATTTGTAAGAATCTCATCACTTAAGCAGTGGTGGATTGAGCTTCCTTTGTGACACTGATCTCAATCGACATGAATCAGATTTAAATGCCAGTCAGATACCCATAGCCCTTCACAGTCCTAATCGGCATTCAACGGAACAAATTCAATGACCTTAGCATCTCAATGTGGTACTGCTGCCGCTCACCAAGGCCCATTTAGAAACAGATCGAAAATATATGCGGCGGGAGGGTGGGAGAAAGAAGGAGGGGGGCAGAGGAACCAAAACGTGGCCCTGTAAACAGCAGCGGAATAATGATGCCCTTAGAATTACACTGTGACATCCCTGCTGTGGAAGATCATTATTACCCAGTTATTTTTTATTATTTAGCTCGGTGGACCAGCGCTGAGAGCGCCGATCAGCACTGAAGAGGCCCGAACACCCTGAAGAGGTGTTTATCCTCCAACAACTCCCCGTATACTTGGGTCCTTCAGAGCAACACAATCACACTTATTCATCATGATGTAACTGCTCACAAAAATACTTAGAAAATACCCAAGTGAACCAGGGACATAATACAGAGCAAGACTGTGACTTTGTCCTGTCATTATATCCAATCACTTGTGATTTGAGGATCTATATCGTTTGTATTCAAAACATTACATAGGACTAGTCACACTGTGTGAAATCCCCTGACTTTTCCATGACTTTCCATAACTGAAATACTGAATTTCCATAACCTATATAAATGACTTTTTTTCTTGACCAAAATTTTAAAAGCACTTCAGAGGTCTTCTTAAAGTCCATCATTCTGTTTTATTCTGAGGAGGAAGTGAACGTATATGGTGAAAAACTATTTTGTTTGTTATTTTTTTTTAATCACGGCAGAAAAGATTCCATCATATTCCATGACTTGTTCCAAGAATTTAGAAAATTCTCTGACTTTCCAGAAATTTCATGACCAGCGGGAATCCTGATAGGGGCTATTCATGTGTTTTATGGACAATAAGAGTCTTCCTTAAAAATCTATTACACCCTTTTTGCACCAGATTTATTGTTTCACTTTCACTTCTGAACTTCCCCTATTATTTGCAAATAAATGGGACAACCAGAGCTCAACAACCAGAGCTCCAACATTTCACTGCTGCCCCTTTTGGCACCAAATTGCTGCCATTCTGCCCATCAGTTGACAATATGACACAGTCTCATCAAACTAGAGTCCAATAATCAACTTGACCACTGCCGACAAAGTTGTTGTCACGACGAGGATCCTAAAGCCAAGTTGACTCATCTGTGAAGCTGAAGCGTCATAAGAGGTAGTTTGGCTTCCACTAGATGGCCCTGTTTCATATGTGTTTCTCTCAGTGGACTTGGCTGAAAAAAATGCTGATTAATGCATGTGTGTTTGTGTGTGTGTATGTGTGTGTGTGTGTGTGGATATGGTGGGCTGGTCATCACCTTCCAAACAGCTGGCCCATAGCTAATTGCCTCCATCTTGCAGTTGAAATTAGAGGCTGATCCTGCAAGGTTCCTCTCCCATCCAGATCCACAGTGCTGATCGGACCATAGGAGTCAATGCAGAATTCACATCTCTAAAAATTGAGAAGCCATCACAAATAATTTATCAGAGAGAGAGAGAGGGAGAGAGGGAGAGGAGAGGACTGTTGTATGTGCGAATATGTGGATGTGCCTGTGTGTGTTGGCACTCACACCTAAGAAAATACAGCCGTACTTCACAACTCGTATTTCATGCGGCAGGGACAGAAATTCATTTGGCCTCAGGTAAATCATGGGAAGTGGACCTCAGAGAAGTCAATAGCCAGCCCTCTGCATTAGCTTCAGTCAATGATGCCCAGCTTCCTCTCATTCCACCCACTCCACCTTCAGACAGTATAAAATCAAAGCCAACACTCGAGTCATAATTAAAGGCAATAGCAAAAAAACAGATTAAATATGATTGAATCAAGAGGTTAATGAGGTTTAATGAGCCAAAAATTGAATGTGGGACACAAAAATGAATGCAAGAAGGAGCGGAGGATGAGGAGAGGTGGCCAGAGCGGAGATGAGTGGGAGTTGGAAGCGAGGTGGAATGATATCAGTGGTTAAAAACAAGGCAGATATATCCTGGTTTGTGTTCCCTGTCTGCCAATCGGGAGATGAATGCAGATTGCTGTCCAATGGGTTTGGCTTCTCTTCCTTTCCGTCCTCCATCCGCAAAACATCCATGACACATCACCAATGTGTGTGAGAAGAGCGTTTGCATATGTCTCTGTGAGTGTGTGTGTGTGTGTGTGTGATGCTATATACCATATACCATACAACAGACAAGTATGTCAAAACACTGCAGTGAGACATATGATGCAGATGTCTGAGAAGAATAACTGTCTTCTGCTAAATATGCATGTTGCATGAGCTGAGAGAGACAGGGCTGTAGCCAGACCAGAATTCTTAGCGAGGTCCAAAAATCCAAACCCTTAGCGGGGCTCTGAATTTTTGGACCTCACTCCCACAGAAAAAATGTTGGCCATTTAAAACCAATCTCTCGCAATTTTAGAATGAATTTGCATAATTTGTGTCCATTATGGCCATCTGAAATTGCAAAAATGACTGCCCTGCAATTCTAGTGATCCCAACAGCCCAGTTATTATGTTAAAACAAGAAGAAAGGCCTCGTCATCGAGGAGCTTCTGGATATAGAGCTTTTTGAGCATTTGGCAGCTTTTAGACAAAATGGTATATAAATTAACATGAGCAGAGGAATTTTTCAGAGGATGTTTACTATGCCAATATATTGCTCACAATTGTTCCCAATTGTGTTGTCAGAAGGCTGAACACTGAAACCACTGGATAAATTCAGTTTGGTATTACATTCCCCTGTCAACCCTTAATAATAATAATAATAACAACAACAACAACAACAACAACAACAACAACAACAACAACAACAACAACAACAATAATAATAATAATAATATAATAATAATACATTTTATTTGTATATAATTTTTCATGGTACTCATAGGCACTTTACAGTAAAAAGAAATAAAACCAGCTGAAATGAACAATAATAAAAGTAGCTGTAGCAAAATTAGTAGAAAAACAGCTGTGTTGAATTCTCAATTCTGATTTGTCAATTAAGGTATTCTACAGTTGGTCATCTCTGAATAGATGATCGTTGTCAAGCTGCAACATCATTCCATTACCTGTTTGTTCCAAATGTATTGCATTTGTATAAAACAAACCAGGATAGGGTCAGAGAAACCACCTGATGACCCCAAAGGACAGAGTCTGGGTTAGGTAAAAACAACCCCGAAGACAGGCAGGAATTCATTCACAACTGACGACTGAGAATATTGGAGGGCAAACGCCAAAGAGTCCGATAAGTACCAGGTAAGTATCCCATAGGTTCCAGCTAAGAATCAGGTAACATGTAAGACCCCGGTAAGACCCAGAAAAGTAACAGGTAATCCTAAAGTAAGTAACCAGTAAGTAGCAATTAAGTACCAAGGTACCTGTAAGTCCCAGGTAAATACCAGTAAGTAACAGGTAAGTATCCGATAAGTACTGGATAAGCCTGGACTAAGGGGGTCACTACCCTCAGCCAACAACCACCACCATCACCAACAAAGAACTAACCACCGGATGTAAAAAATGAGAACTACCAACCAAAACCCCCCAAAACAAGAACTAGCAACCACAAAAAAGTCCCATACCCAGTAGAGTGCAATGAAGTGCCAGCCAAACTCTGGTGCTTACAGCTACAAACCTCACCCACCAACTCGGCAGACTCCACTCTCCCCTGCCGTTCCCCAATGAGGATCCGGCAGGGGAGTAGACCCCATCCATCCGACCCCCCCATCCGCCATCCCGCACAACATGCCCTCCAAGCCCACTGGTCAGTCAAAATGGGCACTGTTACAGCCGTCAGTGTGTGCCCCGTGTTTTGTTCTTTCTTGTGCTGTCTCTCTGCTCTCGCCGTGTCTCCAGGTCCCGCCCCCTTCCTGCAGATTGAGCTGAGCAGCTCAACACACCTGTGGCTACTCAGCAATTAGCTGCCTATAAAGACCTGGAGGAGGCTACAGACTGGGCCAGTGGGCCAGCATTTCATCTGAACTGTGTGTCAATGGATGTGAACCTTTAGTTGTAGTACTGTGATTACGGTGTGTGTTGATGTGTTGTATGTTAGAACCATTGTAACAGCAGGTTAGTTTTAGTGCACATTACTGTGTGCTTTGTGGCCTTGAGCTGGCTGCTGGTGGGTGTACCAGGGTTAGTAGCTCACTTCCTTTTGAAGGAAGTGTGCAGGCAACAAAACACTGCTTTGGCCCTCACCCACCTTTGATTTTTTTAAAGTAAAACTTAACATTAAAAGTCTGATAAGTCTGTGACAATAAAATTTTGTCTGGGGGTGGAACAGTCCTTTTTAGGACCATAGCCAGCTTGGACACACTGCTAGCAGAAGGTAAGATAAATTTCACTTTTTAACATGTTTAAATTTAACTAACTTTGTATAAATATCTGATGTGCATGAATGTGAAGAAATGTGAAGCATATTTGATTGAGTAAAGACACTTTTTGTCTTTATTTATATACTAAAATGGTAGTTTGTCATTTGTTGCCTCAGGGCAACATTGCATAGTTATCACTATAATTTTATGATTGATATATTATCAGGGACCACAAGCTCCCAAAAACTAGGGTGGGGTGAGGGTATTTTTTTCCTCCTAAAATAAATCATGCCATAGAGGGTTAATTGCCTGGGTTTAGTGTTATGTGAATTGTCATTTGCCTGATTGTATGTTTTAATATTTCTTGTACTGACAGTAAAAGGCCAGCACTTCTTTGTGATTCCCAGTGGTTGCCCCGGTGAGTATTGGTCTGTGTGTCATTGTCTGACGTTTTGTTGATTAACAACTTCCTCAGGTAGGTATGTGAGTGTTCAGCTGGGCTTTATCAGCTCTTCCATCGACACTTTTTGTCATTTTGCCTTTCTTGTTTCCGGAGCAAATCCTGGGTGGGGATAGTTCCCTG
>OMLF01034246.1:7946-18201 GCA_900302615.1 Holocentrus rufus
GGAATGGGCGGAGGAGGGAGGGGGATGGAAAGAAATAGGAGGGCAGGTGTGAGTGAGATACAGGCTATTTATAGAGCAGAGGGGGGTGTGTGTGTGTGAGAACGGCAGTGATATAAATAGAAAAGCCACAAGAGTGTAAAGGCATGAAACATGACAATGAAGGTTGGAGTAACAATGAGATCAGATGGAGGTCAAATTCATACACAGTCCTTGAACCAGGGCTTGCGTCTACATGACACATCCTTATCTTACATGTTTCACAGCTCCTTTAAACCACATAATTTAGGCCTCTTCCTCCTATGATGGACTCCAATCACATTAACACGACTCTCTGAGCAGATGCCGGGAAAATCAGCGCTTTCACATTCATCTAGCTGCCTTGATTTGTATGTTTTCATTCCCCCTCCATGACACATCCCTGCTGGTCCTAAATTTCGTCTTTAAATGCTTCTTACTGACAATTTGCATAAGATTGTGTCTGTTAGTTGTGTCTGCACAATAAAGGGCTATGCCTTTAAATCCATGGTAGACGGATGCTGATCAGAAGTATTCAACACAGAGAACTGTAACACACAAAGACAGTTTTGATGACCTATTGATCGGGCCACATCTGTTCACTTTTGCTCACAAAGCAGCTAGAAATTACTTTTTTTGTCTTTTTAACTACAGGGAGTCATTTTAATAGCTCTTTTTGTAGGTCTTTGTATTGTTTAGTGTGGAAAAAAATAAGCTGCTGCAACTGTAGCAGCTAATAGGGATTAAAATAAACAAATAAACACATGAGAAGCCAGAAATGCTGACAGCCCAGCAGGATGCTTCTCAACAAGCCATATTCAAGTATCCAAATTCTAAACTATCCCCATACCATACTCCCGTTGGTAGGCTGTTGTATTTGTTGACATAACCAATGCAGGAGGGTCAAAAGAAGGCTTGATCAACATAGTGGGGGAGATGATGAATCAGCAAATAGCAATAAGGAATGAGTTATCCTGAACAGCCTCAAGATGTTGCTGAAATATATTTATATTTACTTGCACTGTGGGTCTCAATGCAAGCAACAGCCTTCCAAGAAATTTTGGCTGTAAACCATGGGGCGAGAGGAGGCTATGATAAACAGGTTCTGATGAGATGGCTGCCTATGGAAGAATATACAGAACAGATAAATGGAAAGCATTTTTGAGACGAAACAGGCAATTACTTGACTGTAATGCTATACTGTACCATTCAGTTTATTTTTATAGACTATTATTATTATTAAATTACTATAATATTATGATATCTCATTACATTCTTTTGCTGGATCAACGTATCACTGCTTTCTGAGACATTCCAATTTGATTTTAATAATCAAAACACATTTCTGAGGGTCTGTTTTCCGGAGTTGATTCCTTAACAAGACTGAAAGCCTGCTCTTGGCACTTGACCCTTGGAGTCAAAATGGTACAGTGGAATCTCTGTCCATAAAATTGCTGCTTTCATATCTATGTTGGAGTTTCGCCTTCATTTAAAAAGGAAGTGGGCATTGCTACCTCCACAGTACAAGGAATAGTTTGCTAAGTGAGTGTTTTGCTGGTTGTTTCCATCATATCCCATGCACTGTTTTTCAAGGCACACCCAAGCTGCATGCCATAGATACAGAGCTGAGCATAAATTAAAATAGTACTGAGGGGATGGACCATGAAACGATCTGTTCATCTGTCTAAGGTGCATAAACACTTTTGCTCTTGCAACTTGTTCAACTCTTAATTCAAGTGAATTAGCTTCTGGTTGGAGATATGACCATGATTTAGCATTTTGTGTGCAGACCACACACAGTGCTCTCAAATGTGGCTTCCTATAGTTTATTTTACACAAGTGGATTTGAGTAAGTCCCCTAAACAGAATCAGGGTCACACAATTGGGACTGGCGACGCACACAAATAAACTGCAGCAACATCCCGAGGCCGTTCAGGCTAGAGGTGAGTGAACGTTTGGTTGTCTACAACAAAGGCATTTCACTGTGGTGTCTTCCCAGTGATAATACGTGAAGGTCTCATCACTTTGGTGAGTGAATGTAGTCATCACCAAAGTCTAGCCAGATAGCTGTCCCAAGCAGTTACAATTAATGCCAGCTAAATATCCTTTATTACCGGCTAATTACCAACCCAGTGTGGGCGAAGGAATTGGCTGTATTTGACTAATCTGTGTGACAAAATCCAACCAGCAAATCAACTACTGCAGCTAAATTAGGTAACAATTTTATCCTATCTGTATGGCACCTAAAACGAGCCAATTCGATTTACACGTCTTGAGATGTTCTTTCATTAGTAATTACAGGCTGCAGCCAGGGCCAGTTTGACCAGACTAATTACACTATGGTCACGTCCCTTGGCAGCCTCTGGTATTAGTGTTGGCCCGCCAGCAAGAAACAATTTCATTTAAGTCACCAGGCTGAGATGCCATTCAAAAGATCTGCTAGAATCATCCGGTTACCAAGAAAAGGCCATGGATCAGGACTGTGGAGCTAACATGGCTGCCACCAAATGCTGCAATGTCCAAACCGGTCCAAACTCTTTAGATCAATGGCTCTGGCTACAACACCTGCTCCGCTAGCTAGCTGGACGGCGCGCCAATCACAAATAGCCAACGTTAGCATAATAGAAGCTTACCTAGTAAACTAATGGGCTTACAGCAGCATCAAGAAGACCAAAGATAAAATATTTTTCTGGCGTAAATAACAGCCTACAAAATATGTCTTAAAGTGAGGGAAGCAAATAACCGAACATTTCTTGATACTCCGCAAAATTACTGGGCAGAAAATGAATGAATAGCGAATATTAGCTTGCTAACCAGCGGTTATCTATGCTAATATGATGGTAGCATGATGTCGTACAGTTGTCAGGGTAGGATGGAGAATGAATGGGCACACACAAACAAACCTTGCGCCTTTGGCTGTTGCAGAAAAATCCTCGAAATATGCTTATCTGCTTCGCAAATGTTTAAAAGCGACTATCTTCGACGTCTGACCCACTTAGAGTATAAGGATGCTGAGGCCTGTAGAGTAAGCTTGGAGGCAAGACAGCTCACGGGAGGTACAGTCGATGACAACCGAATAACGGCAGTGTGGTTGCTGAGTGCGAGCCACTAAACTGGGCATGCGTGGACGCAGAGCGCGAATGGTGCCTTCAGGGCCTGCCGAAATTATGACAGTTATGCGTTGAGAACACATGAGCGACTATGGAGGCCGTGTCAACAATGGATGGTAAAATGTATTCTAATTATAATATTTTACTGCCGACGTTCTATAATTATTATTCTTGTATGTTTTAATCCATAGTACTTGTTTTACCTTTATCTGCCGGGTTTTTTTGTGTTTTAATTAATTTAATTAAAGCTTATGTTATCATTTCCACAGGATTTGTTCCACAGGACAAATCAACACCTTGCCGCATGAATTCGAAAATTTAACAACATCCACTAAACATAAAGAGGAGAAAAACAACAAAAACACTTGTCATGGGATCAATTTATAATTACCTCCGGCTAAAAAATGCTCTAATGAGGGATCCGTATTTACGATTTGGAATCCGTAAATACGAGCTTCTGAAAGTTAGTTGAAGGTATCGGAAACCCATTTTGTTCCATATTTCAAAATAAGAGCTTCTTTTAATAACGGCCATTCAAGTGTAATTATACGCTTGTCATAAATGCTGTGCACACATGGTATAAAGTTATTATTAATAATATATACATGCACATAGGCTTTAATTACCATTTTACAAGTACTGTGCGCGAGACGTAAGGTCAAAAACAATATATGACGTTTTCTATTGTGGGACAGGTTATGTTCTTCCGGGCTGGAGTTCACATAATGTTGACGGTGGCCGCATGCTTGTAAGAGTAATAGCAGCATAGTAATGAACTGAGTAATTTATACATAACGCACGACTTGCAGGATGAAGGATACACCGCTGTCTAATTGTGAACGGGATTTCTTGCTAAAAGCCATCGAAGAGAAAAAGGTGGGGTGGGAGCTGCACATGTTATTATCTATCCGGTAGAGATTTTGCTTCCATACTTAACACTAGCACTGACTGATGCTGGTCAACTGAAATTACCTTGTCCTTAAGTTTCCAAGGGGGCAAATTAGTCACGTTTGGGTCTAAGTTTATACTACACAGCCATTATTAAGACTTTATTATTAAGTCTTTGAAAGTAGTGCTGTGAATTGTGGAAGACTGACTTAGGAGATGATATGGCAGCATTCACGTACTGTCCACAAAGTCAGCCTCCACTATATCCCAGTGAAAAGACTTCAGAGAGACTTGACAGTGTCTGTAGTGTGTAGTTGTAGTCTTATTGTTCGAGCTCAAGATGTCATAGGAGCCTAGAGAGAGTTTTCCATTTACACTCAGCTATTCTTTCCTTACAGCGTGTCGATGGACGACAGACCTACGACTACAGAAGCATAAAGATCACATTTGGGACTGACTATGGATGCTGCTTTGTGGACCTGGGAAAGAGCAGGTGAACTTCTAGACAGAGGTTTTAAAGCCTCTGTCTGCACTGTATCACTGGAAACTTTTGTAGTGTATCTCTGAAACAGGGTATGAAACAGTCTACAAGACAGAATCAGTCTCTTATTTTGTATTCTGCTGGCTTCACACAATGCAACTTCCATGCAGTTAGTTGCAGGTTGCAAATGAAACTTTTACTGTTGCCATGTCAATAAACCCATATGGAACATTCTGTATGATGGTGCAAATGAAATGTGCAGTTTTCATTGGATGGTTCACCTGGAACTCCAAGTTGCATTTCAGTTGCACCATGTAAAGCCGTTTTTTTTTTTTTTTTTGGTAAATTTTCTGGTAAATTCAGCTATCGTGGAATTTAACTATTACCCATTTTGCTGAGGACCCCTGGAAAACCTTCAAGGACCCCACTTTGAAACTTATCCATGTTGCCTGTCAGCAAAAGTTCATTAGGCTCAAACCTAGTACATCCCAAGCTCTGCATCTGCTGAGTTCTTCTTGTATTGTCGTTTCTATTCTTGGTGAAAATATAAACTTCAGATGTTTTTGTCAGTGTTGCTGGGATTGTCATGCTAAGATGAAGGAATATCCATCTGTTCCCCTGCACAGGGTCATGGCCCAGGTGTCCTGCGAGCTGGTGGCCCCCAAAGACAACCGTCCGAATGAAGGAATCATGTTCTTCAACATCGAGCTGTCTCCCATGGCCTCACCCACATTTGAACTTGGCAGGTGGGGAGGAAACAAAAAAAACTATTCACAGGTTCCTGTGTCTTAAGCCTAGTTTTTCAACACTCATGTCGGTTTCTGATAGCAGAGCAGTGAGCGGCTCCTCTCTGTCGTGCATTTCCTTTTGTCTTATTCACTTGAAGATGCATGCTGTTTCCAACCAACTGTCACTATGTTGGAGATATTTTCAAGCTTCTTAACAAGACTAGGCCTGGCAGGTGTCCTGTGTTGTCTGAAACGTGGCCGTGTGTTTTTGTCTACAGGCAGTCTGAGTTATTGGTGAAGCTAAACAGACAGCTGGAGAGATGCCTGAGGAACTCCAAGTGCATCGACACAGAGTCGCTGTGTGTGGTGTCTGGAGAAAAGGTAAAACGTGCACATGTGCTTCAGGAGAAACTGACAGTGCCAGTTGTCATATAGATGATGAACATGAGTGTGTGTGTGTGTGTGTGTGTGTGTCCAGGTGTGGCAGATCAGAGTGGATGTTCACATGCTGAATCACGATGGGAACCTGATGGATGCTGCCAGTATAGCAGCCATCGCCGCTCTGTGCCACTTCAGGCGGCCCGATGTCGGTATCCAAGGAGATGAAGTCACCGTGGTGAGTCGGCAGCAGCCACATCATGCAATATTTCAGTCTCTGAATCCCTTATCCTCTCTGTTGTGTCAGTGCCATTTGAATTTTATGAGTCACGATTTGAAGTCTGAAACTGATATTGCCTGATCGTAATTTTCCTGTTACATTATAGATGGCCGCTGATGAATTCATCTGCACTGAACCACAATTTTTATAAGCTGGCTTGTGCCAAAACAAGGTGTTTATTTATGCAGCACTTTGCTCTGTTTCTAATAGTGTGTTTGTTTCCTGTGCTCCCACAGTACAGTCTAGAGGAGAGAGACCCTATTCCTCTGAGTATCTACCACATGCCGATCTGTGTCAGCTTCGCCTTCTTCCAACAAGGGTAAGACCATACAGTCATGTTTAAGGTTCGATAAATACAAGGTGAAAATCAAGTTACAAAATAAAATGCATCCAAAAGAAAATCACAACTTCTAACTGAAGTGAGCTTGTTGCCTTGTTGTCTCCCTCACTGGACTTGTCTGTCTTCTCTGCCCCCTTAAAGGAATTTCCTTGTGAGGATCAATAAAGTTTTCTGAATCTGAATCTAAAATTGATTTCCACTATACTCTATAAAATACCCTTAAAATGTATTTCCCCATACTCCAGTTCTTCTCTCTCTCATCGTTTTTTGTCTAATTGACTAGAAAGGGAAACTGAACCCCTCTTTCTCCTCTCCTCCCCCTTTTCCTCTGCAGAACCTACCTGCTGGTCGACCCGAATGAGCGGGAGGAGCGCGTCATGGACGGCCTGCTGATGATCGCCATGAACAAACACAGAGAAATCTGCTCCATCCAGTCCAGCGGGGGCATCATGCTGCTGAAAGAACAGGTACTGCCATCCAACTGTTAAGAAAACATAAACAAGCCTGAATAGACCTTTTTCAGCAGGCAAACACAGGTGTTGCTAATGACATTAATTAAGGTACTGTTCCATTTAAGGGGAACAGAGTCTTTCCAGTGAGCCAGCAGTACCCTGACTCTGTTAGACCTAAATGGAAGGGAACTTTAATTAATGTCATTAGTAACACCTGTGTTCACCTGCTGATGTCAAAATAGTTGCTGTGAAAAAGAGCTATTGAAAGTCCATATTTACTTTTGTTTTCACCACAGTTTTTGCAGGTGACATTTTTTTATTTATTAACACATTATGAAACGACAGCAAACATGTTCGTAACACAGCTTTGAAGTTAGCCCTTATAACTGACTTTTCCAGTAGCCACATACAAGAGTTTCTGTTGCTATGTGGACCAACCTTTGCAGACTGTTGGGAAAAGCCTCATTTGTCTTATGCTGAATTATTGGTTCAGTTTTGTGAAGTCAAAGTGTGATGCAAACCAAACCACAGCCTCTAAAGCGTGAACAGGGTGAAGCATGATTGGAAAAAGCATTTTATGTCAAGAGGTAAGGGGATGAGAAAATCGTTGGACTGACAATTTGTTTTGTTTGTGGTGTCGAAGGTTATGAGGTGCAGTAAGATCGCCAGTGTCAAAGTGTCTGAAATCACAGAGCTGATTACTAAAGCCTTGGAGAATGACAAGAAAGCCAGGTGAGCACTTGTGTCATGTGGCTAAGCTGTGGAAGTGTTGTGTTCACTGCACGTTTACACCCTCATGTTGTCAGAAAGAGAGAAGAACTGTTTTAGTGACGTCTTTTTTTTTTTTTGCTTCTTCATTTGTTTTTGTTTTTTTTTAACTGTCCAGGAAGGAGGGTGGCAGGTGCGGCTTTGCAGAGTCTTTACCTCAGGAACGAATCACGGCACTAAAGATGGACGAGACGCCAGTGGAGACGACAGACGTCACAGAAAAAGCCAATGACATTGTCCAGAGGGCCGAGGCTCCGCCCCAGGCGTATCCTACACAATAGACAATACCTTTATTGTTACTCCATTTCTCCACCTGTATTCGACGTCTGTTTTTTCCCCTTCCACCTCTGTCACTTTCCCATTTTTTTGTCCCATTTTGGACCTTAATCAGTGATGCCAGGGTGCCGTCCCCAGTGCTGCCCGCCCCGGGTATGGGCCAGGTAGGGGAGGGGCTACAGAACACCTGGGGACTGGAGGAGGAAGATGAGGGAGGGGAAGGATGAAGAACAGGAGGAACATGTGACAATGATGGAAGAGGGACAGCAAGGGGAGGAGGGGAGCAGAGGGGGTAATGTGTTTTTGTTTTGTTTTTTTCTTCATTTCACCTTATTTATCCAGGTAGTTCCAGTGAGGTCAGTAGAGAGCAAAGTAAAAATTCCTTGAGGGTCTTTATTTTTAGAAATGTGTTAGTTGTTTTTTTTAGGATGAGGAAATAATCTGTCTGTGCGTGAGTCTAAGTGAAATATTATGCTGATTTGTTCTAAATGTCACATGAATCGTCATATTCAGCTGTCAGCTGTCAAATGAAACTGAGATGATGTTGGAATTTTCCTTTTGAAAGGAGAAGTAGTCGTGATATCTGACAGCGAGGAGGAGGAAGTGGTCATACTTCATCCAGAAACAAAGCAGACTGTGGACAAGTAAGTAAGTGCGTCTGTCACGCACAGCAATGATCAGTAAAATAAATTAAAATAAACATTAAATAAATACATCATATAATTATGGGATGGTGATTTGTAACAGAAGAGATGTGATGCTCATTTTACGTTTAGTGGGATTTTTCAGTGTCTCATTTCTTGCTCTCAGAAACACAGGATCCAGTTCTCACCAAAAGGGGGCAGCAACATCCAAGAAGAAACAGGCAAAATGAAGACGGTGGCATTTGAGGTCACAGCCATCTAACAGCCTGGGGCATCAACTCTGATAAATATTTTCTAAGGACCATGATGTAAAAGGCCCAATGAAATCTTTGCATTTGTAGAAGTGGAGGAGATTGCTTTCAGTTCCTCCTCTTTGGTATGCTTTCGTGCCTGTGCCAAGATGATTCCTGTTCTCTGGGTATCAAGAAAAAAAAGCTATTTCCTGGAACCACAACAACTTTCAATGTCAAACTGATTTTTAAGGCATGGAAAAGTTTGATTCTTATAGTGAGAGCTCAGGATTTCTTCTTCATAGACATTTGAACTGACACTCTGTTGAACATGGTCTGGTTTTGCTCAGAAACAGATGGTGCTTAGAAAATCAGTCACTGCATCATGCAGCGTACTTCCTTTTTAATAAAGAAGTATTACAAAATGTTTTAGGAGCAGTATCACAGCTGGTTTAAGAATGGAAAACTTTCTAAAAACATCCTAAAACTTTCTCTCTGTTCAGTTTCCAGCAACTGCAGTGAATGTTTAACAGGTTTGCAGACTAGAGAAAAGAGACTGAATTATCTTGTTTCTGGCAGTCTTACAAAAAAAGAAAAACAACAAAGTTTATATGCCTTGTCTTGTGTGAAAAATGTATCTGTGATGTTGATTTAGTTTTTTATGAGGCACATTGTGAATACAATTCCAATTAAAGTAATTTTTTGGCAAAAAATGACCTTTTATTGTTTAAAGTAGAAAAAAATATGTAGTGGATTCTTTGTCATGTTAGTTTAAGTTGGATGTTTATATGAAAAAGAAGGCAAGCAAACTGTAGATAAATTCCTTTTGGTTTTCTTCTTTTGTGTTTGTAGGCTGCAGTAACAGCACAGTGCTCGGGGTATTAGTAGTATGGAAGTAAATCTGTGCCATCAGAGTTTGAATTTGAATTTTTAGCACTGATTTATTTTGCATCGAATTTCTAGCACTGAATTTTTTTTTGCATCAAAATCAGACTGAATTTTAAAAGCCATCGAATTTCAAGCATTGAATTTTATTTGCCTCTGTATTTTTTCCAATGTTTAAAATAATTCAGTGTAAAAAAAAAAAATCAATGTCTCAAAAAATTCAATGTCTAAAAAAAAAAAATTCACAGTCAGCATCTGGGTAACCAAAGAGAAGCAATCGATCCCTGAATCAAATTGTTCCACCACTGGTCCTGTGACCCCGAAACAGGAAGGCGGTGAAGCCCACAGCTATAGCTGTGTCTCAATTCTGGCTGTGTATAGGTCCCAGAAATGCTTTTAACACCGGTGAATCACATAAAATCCCACAAGGAAGCCCCGGAATCCCCCCAACAGCTCCGCGACGAAAACGGGAGCAAGAAGAGTGTTTATCTGTGAAGCCTTCGGTCTTGTGAGCTGAAGGAGGAAAAGAGCTGAGGAGCCACGCCAGTGTTGCTGTTACTTTTCTTCTTGACCGGTAAGCTGTTTGTTTGCTAGCTAAGTCAACTTTTATGTGCTATGTATTAACATGTCCAGAATTTTACATAATGAGAATTTTACATTGTTTCAGATAATTTGATCCAAAAATAAACATCAAGCAAATCCTTGGCTTATGTTGATCTTTGTGGTAAAAATGAGGTTCACTGAAGTTTTTTTTAATATTGAGCAAAACATTGTCTACAC
>OMLF01034259.1:1755-36170 GCA_900302615.1 Holocentrus rufus
CAGATGTGGAATGGAAGCGCTGAGTGCGTTCCCCAATATAACTCTGTGAGTGCTTATGTGACAGGACTACTTGATAATTGAGTCATAGGATGTGGCGGCTAAACGTGAATATAAACAGCATTGTGATAATCCAGCAATTTCAAGTGCTATTATGGTATGCTCATACGAAATGAATGTGCTGCAGGACTCCAACCATGGCTCCATCCTCGGTCTATTTCAGGAATGCCAGGCCAGTCTGACTTGTCCCATCACACCCTGACACAACAGGCAGCTCCATCAATAACAGCTGGCCTTCAGGGCTGACAGAAAATATGTCACTTTTTTAATTACTGTTCACTGTATTTCATGTTACTCAACAAAACTGGCATTTATTATTGTCACATTGGGCTCAGTAATAATCCAATAATATCATTTACACTCAAACCTGCTCTCTAAATAGATGATAATGAGCCAATTTTAATTTAAAAACCGACAAAATTAGGCAGGAAACATTTAAAGGAATATTACTTGAAAATTGTCGACATCACATCCAATGCTACTACTTTATTTTATTATTTAACATGTGATTTTGCATTAATGAATCATATCATAATACATCTATTAATATCAAAAACAATCCTTGGGTATATCGTGATGTTAATTTGAACCATATTGCCATATTATGTTGTCACGGAGTGATTATGCCTTTTGTTTGTACAATGTTGAGTAAAGACACTGTTTCTAGGCTGGTTCTTATCAAAATATCTGCCATCGACTGCTTTGTTCCTCTTGTTTTCCACCAGTTGCACACATACAATGCCAGGTCAGGAAGGAGGTGGCAGTGTGTATTTGATGTGTGTGTGTATGCTTGTGTGTGTGTGTGTGTGTGTGTGTGTGTGAAAATCCGTCGCCAAACCATAAATTGCCTTTTCACTGTCTTGTTTACATGCATCCATGATCGGGGGCTTCTTTGTGCCACAGACCTTGAAAAGCTAAAGCATAACACTTCAAGCAGCACTATCCACTTCAGCCAATGGCAGCAGATGGAGAAAACACGGGGGGAGGGAAGAGGTTGCCAAGCAACCTGTTGTAACATTAACATGGAGTGAAAACAGAAACCTGGTGTCTGGCTGAAACATCCGGCCTGATCCAAACCTATCCCTTATTCACAGCAAAGACAGGGCTGTTTTTTCAAATGATTTGACTCATAGGGCTTGTACGTATGTCATGCAAATATCGAGCTTCATTAACAGCTGTCAGGTACGAACGTGGGCTCATAAATGATGTTTATTTAGACAAATATGCCTGAAAACAGAGAAAAAATGAAAATTATTTTGCTATTGCCTTGTATGAATTTGTATAGCATTTAAAAATATGATAATTTGATTATTAGGTCACAACTTTCAGTCTAAACACGCCTGAATATTAAACATGTTATAGCACTTAAAGGTAGTATACTGGAATATTTGGTAAAGCAACAGCTAATATTACAGTTTTATTTGGCCAGGTAACAGGCAAAAATACATTTTAATGACGCTGTAATTGCTCATGGTGATTTCATAAAACTAATTAGCTTAGCGTTCTCTGAAACCATGTCAGTGATTTCCAAACCAAATTTGGCTTCCCCCGAATAACCAGCGCAGGGTGATGTGGAGGCCAGCTGGCTTCAGCAAATCTTTGAAACTCAGTTTTGAGATTCATGTCCCCGATGGGTTGATCCTCTCAAATCTAGGGGATCGGTGTAACGTGACTCCGAGCGAGCTTTATAAAATATTAACAACGGTGCTGGGTCCGTCCCAACAGGTCTCATCCCCACTCTACAGGTGAGGTGCCATCTCCGGTTGTTTCATGATCAAAACCCTGAAATGCACCATCCTGACTTTACTTGATTCTGTATTTGAACAGCAAAAGATAGACTAGTACATCTTGCATAAGCGAGTCCCAAATTTCACATTGTGCTTAAATATTCTTCTGCATAGCACCTGAAATCCCTCTGACATGTAGAAAAACGACTTGGCACCAGATTAGTTGGCAGAATTTTAACATTTCTGAAGGAAAATCTATCCTCAAAAATTACTTACTACAATCACAATTTAAGCCAGAGTTTCATATTGTTGGCCCTGAGGCAAGCCCAAACAAAGTGATTTAATATTCTTTAGATGGTATTTCCCTCTTGTTATCTGAATTTCATACCTTTACATGCAGGCTACGTGTTGGATTTCCTTTTCATTGTTTTTCATCTTCCTTCAAAGAGGTCTCAGACAAATAATATCCTAAATAATTCATATCTGAAACGCTTTACTTGCACAACAACTTGTGCAAAAGATGAAAGGGAGTCGGGCTGCTTTCTGAGTGGCTGCAGAATGACCCATATTTGACCCATAGGCACACAATATATGACTCACATACCAGTTTCGTTTACACATGCAAACATCTAACCATTTCTGGGTAAACATTTACAACTCCTCAGCTCGCACGTTGTAAAGCAGGAGGCTGATCCACGCTGCACAACTACTACTGAGTCAATAGTCTTTTGAACCTGAAAAACTCGTCGCGCGGCGGCACCAGCAGAATGGAGTCAGTGTGCAGAAGCTGTGTGAACCAAAGCATCTGTCAGCCGCCTGAATGAGGACAACCATCTATTGTCTTTCCCATTGACACAACACTTAAGGTGAGCATGTTGTAATCAATATGCTGAATGGGTAAATGACTCCTTGAGACTTGGTGAAAGATACATGAAATCCTTTAACGTGGAGGAAGCCATTAGACGTCCTGTTCCTTCTACAAGTAAACATTGTCTAAATATATCTGTGTTGACCGTGTCCAGCAATGCAGCGTGATAAGATAGGCAGAAGGAAGTGTGATATTGTGAAGTGTGCACCCTAAAAACAAAGCACTGGAAGGGCATTTTTGAGAAAATCGGCCCGACTGTCTTGCCTCCGTCTTCCAGGCCGAATGATTAATTATTTGTGTTGAGTTTAATATTTTATAAAGCTTGTTTAGCTTCGCATTACACAGATCCCTTGGATTTAAAAATAATAATAAGCATCATATTTTTTCCCACATTTAGGCAGATGCAAGAAAACACAAACAAGGCACTTCCTGTGAGTTCACATTGTCGAGTATCTCAGTTGCAGTACACAAGTCACTGACAGCACTCCATCTGTGGTGTCACATATGGTAGCTTTTCTTTCAATTTTCTTTTATGTCCTTGGTTATTGGGATTAAACAGCATTCATACCTGCTCCACCATTTCTATTATATGGAAGCAGAGTGAAGGGACATGATAGCTAAGAGAAATTTTATTATCAAAACCCTGCAACTTAAAGGTGAAGGCAAGATTCAAGATTTCTTTGTTGTTACGTCTCAATTATACAAATATAAGAGTAAAATTCTTTGGTTTTGGTCTTACTACATATATGATATTAAATATTTAACAAAATTGGTTCAAGTAGCATTATAGCTCAAATGAGAAACTACAGTCACTACTTTTCCCTATATCTGTTTTTTAAATCTCATAATTTCACCAAATGTTCTAAAATTTGCTCTACTGTTTAAAATATTTATAGGAAAAGAATAAACACAGTGTTTGCAAAAATCTCACCAAACTCTGAATCCCAAATGTGAAATGATCTACAACAAAGGAAGGTGGACACTGACTAGTGATGTGTGGATGTGTGTGTGTGTGTGTGTGTAGGAAGATAATCCACGCTGTGAGGCATTTGCTCATGTCACATGCTGCTGTTAATTACATGGCCTCAGGCAGACCTGTTTGTCAAACCAGAACATGAAGTTTGACATTCACTTCACTGTGTCAATAACCACAGCATGAACTCACAGTGTGGTACGGTTCAGTTCAGTTATGCAACAGAGCCGCTCAGTTAGTCATGCTCACATCATGACAAGATCACATCATGACGAGACCTTCTGAGGTGGTAAAAGCATCACATTGGAGTGAAAACTACAAAAATAAACAGAGCATACTGTCATTTCCCCATAAGCTCCAAGATGCCAATATTTCTCTACAACAGAAATTCAAAATCCATATTTATTGCCTCTTACTCTGAATGCAATGCTTAAAATCTTATTGAAGTCTGGGCATCATGAACCCACTGCCGTTAATATTTCTCCACTCAGTCCTTCATTCATCCTCAAAACCATCTTAAAGGCTGCAGAAAATAAAGTGAAACAAGCCTGCAGATAAATATCAATTGCATAAAACTACTGTTATCACATCGATGCCGCATAATGTGCATTCATTAAGTGCATGCTCCTGATGTCACAGGCTTAACGTGTACAGTACATGTGGTCTGCTCCATACTGTCTGCCTATAGGACTCAAAATGACAGCCACCAATAGTAAAGGCTGGGCTGCACGACCAACTTAAAGAAACAACCAGGCTAGACTGGATCTATTTCCAGCCTTTTCAAACGTTATAACATGCATTATAAAACAATTTCATAAAGTCAAGAAGCGTTTTATTCTCTAACTTCTCCATCTGGGTTTTCTCCTGGGCATTTCAGTATGGATGAGCCTCAGAGTGCGGCACCCATGGCGGGTCGCATTTCCACTATGGATTTGTCTTTACTGCGGTAACTGTCCCAAGCCAGAGCGGCTATCTGCTGTGGGATGGAAAATAAGGGCTGACCAGAGCCTCTGGTTTACATAAAGTCTACTGAAATTACACCAAACTCAATGATGTATGATGAACACAATCAATGACGCGGTTTCAGTCACACGGCAATAATACAAAGTCAGCTGTTATGCTGCCAAGGTAGAAAAGGTAGGTATGATGAAAACAGAAAAAAAAATCTTGAGAAAATATAAATGACACTGGACATGAATCCAGTGGCCCTTATCTCAGAGTCAAAATATCCGCACAGACAGTGAACACCGGGAGGAGGAACATGCTTACCTTAGTAGGATGGTAATCCAGTGTTGTGGCCGCTGTTGCAGACACTGTACTGAGCCGAGTGCGTCCTATCCGCCGCGCTTCACACACACCGGGCTCCGCTGCGTCAAGACACACACACTTAACCTGAGGAAAACCGGAAATCAAGGGAGTTTGCCTTCAGAATAAAAGGCTACAGAGTGGTGCTTGGAGCTAAATCTCAATGGGCGGAGCCAAAGAACAGAACTGGCTCTCAGGAGGTATAATGACAAGGGAGGAAAAAATACAATTTTATACACAAAAATATAAAAAACAAATGACACGAAGTTCTCTTTTCATTATATGTAATATCTCATTGTTTGAGTGAACCCTGAATGGGTGTAGCCAAAGAAACAGTTTTTCTCAGAGCAATTAGCTAAATGTCAAAGTTGGATGGCAAAAAAAAAAAAAAAAAAAAAATTACTGCTCTGGAAAATAAAATCCATGGCATCAGAAATGTCAGCAGGCAGGTTATCTAACTTACCTTGATAGAACTGGTAACTACTTTGAACCAGTGAGGGTCAGTGAGGCAAACGTTACAAGCTAATCTTAGCAGTTGCTTTGCATATTTTTTGTATATAGTATAACTTTATGGCATTTTGAATAGACTTGTATGAAAACATTCAGTTAGTCAGTGAAAAGGATTTTTTGGGGAAAACAGCTGAATTCCCATTTACTATGAATCTTATTCCATCAGGTATCACCCAAAACATTGCAGAGTCAATAAAGATTTTATTCTGAAAGTTTTGTTCAGAAGACTTGTTCTCCTGGCTGGCTTGACTATCTTCTCACTCTGCTTGCACAAATGCCTCTTCTCCTTTGAGGACATCAGAGGAGAGGTTAATTTCAGCAACCAGGGCTCATTTTTATTCATCACAGTTCAGTCATTCACTGTTTGATTAAACAGCGTCCACTGCATGCTTAATGAGAAAGATGCAACATTGAGAAAAAAGAAAAAAACCCTGATGCACTGGCAAAAAAAAAAAAAAAAAAGTTTGCAGGAGTCCACCTCCTGTAAGACTCACATATATGGAGCACCATCAAGTGACCGAACTTCATACTGCACAAGGGAGCAATCAAAACTAAACATATCTGAAACAACACAGATAATCACATTGAAAGTAATAAAATACATTTTCATGACATTTTCACAAAATATTTAATTTTCATTGAGCAGTTACATCTATCATCAAAGTCTGTTTACATGAGACAAATTGAATTTCCAAAGGCACTCAGTTATTTAACTACCCATAAATGAGCCATTGTAAATCCATATACTATACAAATATTACCCTTTAGGAATATTATGTAATAATAATAAAATATAAAGAAAATCCATAAAGCATAATAAGATCACCACAATCTCACCTCTGAGTACCACAGAAACACTATACATCTCCAGAGGAATGTTCCAGAGCTTTTTCATTCGGGTCATTTATGTTTATGGTGTCCTGATTCAACACAGCATGACTTTTACAATTTACAATATATGACCAAATGTTATGAACACTAGCTCATTCTGAAGTATCCTAACCCTATGGTAGATTTAAGAGGAATACTATACAAATATCACAGTAAAACATTAAAAATATAATGCTATTATATGTGGTAATACACAGAGATAAAAAAAATACAATAAAGTTCAATAAAAGATCACTAAAAACTTACTTTTGAGTACCACAGACACAATAAGTAACACTTAGTCTCTATCATGGGAATATGACAGTAAGTTTTGTTGAGGAAGCCCCAAATGCAAAAATTAATAGTCTACAAAAAGCAAAATGAGCTCTCACAATGCTACTGTTTTTCCTTATATGATCAGAGCACAATATAGAAAAACAATCTCCAACTGTATGACACAAGCACGGCACACGCCTGTCAATGCCTTGGCTGGGATTCAGTTGGTCGGGTTGTGGTGGCAACATTCACAGAAGGACACACTGTCTCTCCCACACATCCACAACCCCTCTTGAATACAAACAACCCAGACATCGAGTCACTGCGGACCAGTTCAAGAAGACAAAACACAGCAGAAGTCAACATGTGTCAATCATCTTATGCGGCGAGGTATGGGGGGCGGCGAGTTGCCTCTGAGAACGGGTCTTTGGGGAAGTGCTCGAGTCGGGCAGGAAATGTACCGCTCCTCCACCATCTCTGGCACTCTAAAAGCAACAGTACACACTTTAGGGTCATTGGCTTTGATTTAATGGTAAATAAAAATGTGGGTAAACTGTGAGCTCCAGCCGGCCATCATCATAAGGCAAACAACCTCCAAAAGAAACAAATAAAGAATTTTCACTTCTTCTCTATATTACACATACAGAGAAGCAATCATTTATTCATTTATATTTTTCCCATCCAGTTTGATACTAACTTCTATGAATTTCTGAAATAAATATACAGTATATAGGAATATTAGGCTTGTGTGTACACATACCAGCCTAAAAATGTGGGTAAACTTCATTACAGCCTTGGTTTTTGGTGAGGCAATCACAGGACTATTAGGGCAATTTTTATGTTTAGATAAGACTAGGAAAACAAACCTGAGTTTTCATGAAGGGATACAAGCATCAGCCAGAATCACTTCCCTTACTGTTCAAAGCCCGCTTTCAAAATGAATCCACAAGTTCCCACATACTGTACAACACAAGGCACTCTAAAAACGTGACAGCACACCGGAATATAGACTTCTCACTGTCAATGGTAAATAAGATACAGAGGATCTTGGCTGTGGTATGAAATAAACAAGAATCAAACCCATACAGGTAGTTTGAAAAGCAAACAGTTTGGATTTGGATTTGGAGTCAAGCCAGCTTACTTGCGGCACCTTGACAAATCGTATCTTTATTTGGGTGTGCATTCATGGTTCTTATGTTACACATTAAAATACACAATTTAAATATTATGATTAAAGAATTCAATATAGAAATATGACTTCATAAATAGTACATTTCATGATACTAAAAACCACAAATGGATTTCCCAAACTCAGCCTCGCAAATATCAAACCTATAATTAGCAAAATTGTTGGGTGTTTTGCAGAAATGGAATCATGATGAGCTTCTACTTTGGATTTCATCACATGTAATCAGATATATCGTCGTTACTCTGCCAAAACTAAACTTGGCTGAACTGTTTGTCTTGATTTCAAAACACAGTCATGTTTTTCAAGCCACTCTTGTCCAAGAGTTCAATACAGTCTGACAGCATTTAGGCCTTTATATATCATGCTCTGTTGCAAATAGTAAACTGTGCTTTTAACTTATGGAAATAATTAAATTGTATATTCACACCCAAGGCCTTCTACAGTGATGTTAATGTTTACTGCACAATTTAGAAATATCTCATATTGATTTGAGGCAAACTGTGTTACTGCAATATGGTCCCACCCTGTTGCCTTACTGTTATGTTTACATGGTGATTCAATACACTGACATTTATTTTGCACTATGAAATTTTGAGTCAACCAGACTTGAGTTTTGATGGGTGTTCAAACAGATCACTTTCCAACTAGGTGTAAAAAAAATAAAACTAAAAAAATATTCTAAGTGTAGATGCAACAAATCTAGATTTTATGCTAAATATCTTAGCGTACTCAAGGCTTATCTGAGTTTCATACAGAGGAATAGCATGTCAGTGTGTGATGAAACATCAGATATTTTGTGGTATATCCTCTACTGTGTGTGACTAAACTGTCACGCAAAATCAATTTATGTAAAAGCATAAAAATTAAGAGTTTGTTTTGTTAACATTACAAGAATTCGGTGCATTTCTATTAAATCAACAAAACCACATTCAGGGTTCTTTGATCTTGCTTGTCATTTTAGAAAGTGCTACGTCTCAGTGTGTGTTCTTTCACTTTGCTGTTGGAGATATTCATAGCTGACAGCGTAGACTTCACTGCCTTTACACACTTTCACATTTTGGTTTCCTCTCGAACGCACAGCTGAGAGTCAGTGAAGGGTGAACATTTCCTCTTATCATTTCCCATCATCTTGCTCAAAGTTTTTTTTTAATCTATTCAATGTGAATAACATACTTTCTCCTGTCAAGATGAAATGAGTAAAGAAATAAGCTCAACTGCCAAAATTTTAGCATTGCAAACAGAGAGTGAGCTGTTCATTTGTATGTGTTACATGTTGTTCACTGCTTCATGAAATGATTTGCTTTTGGTACTGAATTCCTTTTGCAGTAATCAAAGGTGCTGTATTGTACCGTATCATAAATGTCTCACTGTTAGATGTTGTATTGCTCAGTATCATAGCATTAGCAAATTAAATCACCGCTCTCTTAACCTACCTCTCTGGTATTCGGGGAGGAATCCTGGGTGGAGGAATCAGAGGTGCTGCATCAGAGGGCCGTGGAGGTCGTGTCGGTGGAGGGATGTTGTCTAGCGCATCCTTTAAAGAATCACATTATGAACATGCTTAAAAACACTTAGAAAACAAATGAAGGATTCTGACAAATCAAAGAGCTCTACTTTCATCAGCTATATTGAAACTATTATCATCAATAGTGTGAGAAAGGGTTTCAGTAAGACTATGAGTTTTACAATTCAACAAATTTCGACATCAGTTTTTCAACTTCTACTCAGTTTGTGAAGCTTTTAAATTTACTGTCCTAAACTCCCAGAGTCTGGTAGGATTTTCCCAGGAAGACAGAAAGTAATACATGTTGCATCTCAATCAGCAGCAACAGCGATTTGATTGGAATAAACAAGAAGAAGAACTGGGTGGTTAACCACTATGGCTGGGATGCCATGCATCTGGCAGATTACCACTAATTGAATTATGAAATACTAGTGGGGATATACTTGCAAAAATACTTAAAACTTACTTAAAAACTTAGGGAACTTTATGTTACAAACTATCACGAATTATAACTGAACTTTGGCCTCTTTGCTTCCCGCTCTGATGCACATCATATAACATGTCATCAGTGCATGCATAGTCAGACCGCATTAGATAAACAGAGGACTCAGTTTGGCAGTGGTGCAGGCTGTCATAATTTGCATATTGCCTTGCATTCTAGTCCCCAATGTAAAATGTATTTATCTGAGATCTATGATTACCAAGTATATTAAAGATGTGATTGATCCACAGATTGCTATTACTGTAAGGGAGTAAGTCCAACCCACCTCAAATTCAGGCTCTGTCCCGCTGCTGTAGCTAAATGTGCTGAGCCTGTTACTCTCAGTACCTAGGTAAAGAAAACTCAGTTAAATGTAGAACGAAAACACGTGATCTTGAATTTTATGAGGTTAGTACTTGTGGTAAAGTATGCTGTGAGCCCACTTCACCGAAAGTGGATGAAAACAACCTTTCATGTTTATCAACAAAGAAGTTACAGTTCTACAGCACATCTGCAGAGAGGGGTAAGACCTATCAGAAAAGAGGTGAAGCTGAGGAGAAGCCTGAGGAGAACAGACGTTCTAGTGTGAAAATCATGAGGCTGATCAGCAAACGATTCTATAAAAATGGTCAGCACAGCAATGCATTTGTTGAAAAACTATTTTTAAATTACTGTATTTCCTCAAACTGTGACTTTTTATTTTTTATCTTTATTTATCTCAACTGCAGAGGATACCAGACCTTTATTGGAAGCAGGCTTATATTAAAGAGAGGCCTTTATTTCTAATTCCCTCTGTTTGATAAGTATATTTGATCACATTTTAGTACAAGGCCTCCTTATTTTCTGATCTGCTTCTGTTTTTTGGACTGACCACCCCAAAAAAATCTGACCAGGAGAGGGGAAGGAGCGCTGCGCCTATCTATGTTACCCCCTCTCCCTGTCAAATTTTTTTGGGGCCAACATTTATTTGTTTAGCGTCTACCAATAAACAAGTAGCCAAACATTTAGTAGGAGTCCTGGCCAATGAACAAGCCCGAGGCGGGTCTTCAGTTCGGTGAACGTGCAGGCCTGTCGCGCACAGGCGCTCATGCACGGAACATTTTCCGCAAGTGGTTTATTTAACAGTTTTTTAGTAATGGTGCATTGGTTTGGGATGTTCTGAGAATTTGAAGCAAACGGTGATACAAATAGGTTTTTGGGGTAAAACATTCCAGAGAAACACAGAAAGGACCAGGATCAGGAACAGAACCAGAGTCCTTGTTATGTTGTGACAACCAATAATGCATTTCTGACAGGAACATAACTTGGCATTAGGACTCACTGGATGTGCTGGAGGTGCTGCCTGTCTTCCAGTTGCCTCTCTGGATGGGGCGGGACACTGGATGGGGCGCGGCCACCACTCGGGGCGTCGGCTCATACACGGCACACTCCACTGTCATTTCTGAGCCCCACAAACAGTTCCTCTGGAGCGGAGCACTTATTTCATATTCTCAGAGGGAACAGAGCAGATCAACTATAAGCGCAAGTGAATGGTATCTGGTAGCTGAGAACAAAATTTGTCTGAAGAACTCTGTTTTTCTTATCAACTGAAATTTCTCAAATAAATTCAGTCAATCAATAAATAGTGTGTAGTGATTAAAAAGTTTTACCAAGGTCCTTTCCACTCTTCTCCCTCTTTTTGTGGCGCCTGGTGATGCTCTCTCGTAATTTCCTCAGATTTTCCTGAAGAAAAAAAACACAGCATGTAGCAAACACATTGAATCCAGTCCCTGAACACGACTCAGCTTCTGACCACAAGTCAGATCTACCTGCTGATAGCGCATTGAGTTTGCCCTCCGCTCGTGGTCAAACTGCCAGGCCTTGAACTCTTGGACAGCTTCGTCCACACTAATTGCCCCGACTTTCACTCTCTCCTGCAGGGCGATGAGCTGCCTCTGTCCAGGGGTCTTCATTCCAGCGTAAGGGTCATACTCAGGTGAGGAGGCTAAGTCTGTCACAGAGATTTAGAAAGAGTTATTATTCATTTGCAAGAGCTCTGGCTTCCACAGTTATATACAAAAATAGAGGGAATACTCTTTAAAATATTCTGCTTTTATTGCCTTGAGGCCTGAAATGAAACCATTTGAATGAGATTTTTTCGCTTTCATTTGGGATACAGGAACAAATACACTCATAGCAAAACCAAAATCCTACTCATTTTTGCAGATTTGAGTTTTAGACACACAAACACAAGCTGATATTACTTTGCAACTCTAAGAAACCTATCCCATCCAAAAAGCTGTTGCCACTTAGCCGGCTGATTTGAGCCAAGCACAATTTCAAGACTAGATTTTCCATACAATCTTAGGGATAATATTTGAACAAAATATTACAAAACAACAATAGACCTAAACTAAGTGACAATTTGTTCATATGCTTGTCTCCAGTATACACTCAGTGAAACTGATAAAGTGATGCAAAGTGAAGTGGCTGCACTTGGTCTGCATGTCCTTTTACTCCCTCGCACTATTACCTGGAAGTCTGTCGAAAGTTACTTAGAAATAACCCAGCTCTTTGGCTTCTTGCAGTTTGACTCATCCAGTGAGATTAACGGCCTTATAATGGTCTTACTATGTTCACATTGAATTCCAATGCAATTACCATTGTGAAACATGCTAGTTATACATACCAGAAACAGCAAAACTTGAAAAAAACATAAAAGCATCGACAGATTTCCAATGTTATTTTTAATAACTTAATGTAGGAGCCAACTATACCTGTAGACAATGTCGAATCCTTTCTCTGTGGGGCAGCCTTTTCTGTAAATACTGCAAACAACAACAAAAATGTCATTTGTTTATTTAGAATTTACCGCATATTTATTTATTTTTATGAACTCTGATCTGTAGAGAGAGAAACAAAATAAACTTTACATAAACTGTACCTCTAGAGATGTAAGTCTTGGGCTCTACAGGCTCAGAAACTTGTGGTCTGGGCATGGGGGCTGGTGGACGGTTCAGGATTTCTGGGACATAAGTTGCAGTTCCATCTACAGTATCATAGATATCCTCTGGGCAGAGGTTGTATGGGTCCTCCTCTTCCTCCTCTGGGTTGTCCTGGCCATCTTCTTCTCTCTCAATTTCATGGTGTTCTTCATTCTCTTGATCTAGACCAGCTTCAGGTTTTGCTACAGGACACAACATCGCCATATTATTCACGCAATGCAGGAAGAGAAACTGTATTTAAGAAATTATTTTAGAAGACAGGACAACTTGTACCTTGGAAGAACTTTCTAAGCATAACTTCCTCTGGGTTCAGACACTCTCCTGCATTCATCACCTCATCTGAAGAAGCACAGAACAGTCATCCTCGTCATTAGCATTGTCATCCTAACCAAAGGTGTAATCCCTACAATCATCACTTTCATAAGGGTTGCGACAGTTTATCTATTTGCAGTTTGCACCTTGGTTTTTTAGGCCACAGACAAAATCACAAGTCAACACAAAAAAAGCTGAATGGGGTTTTTGAAGAGAGAAAATAAGAAAGAAGAAAGAAAAAAAACTTTATGTGTAAGAACTATGATGAGAAAACATAGAATCATGATTTACCATACATGTACGGTTCAGTGATCAAAGAATTACAATAATCACTACAGTTTTTTAGTTTCAGTACAAAATCGTCACACTTTCATCATCATCAACATCTTGATCTTACATAGATCATCTGCACATTCTGGGTCGATCCCCAGCATTGACTCATAGATGTCCTCTGCGCAGCTTGAGTACTTCATCATGATGTCTTGAGACGTGGCTGACATCATCTCGTACACCTCATCACCCTCCTCTGGGTTGATGGAGTCTTGCATGTGACACTTGAGCATGTCTGCCGTCTCCTACATTGATTTCAACACAAGAAAAGGCCAATAATGACTGGAATAAGATAAACTCGGTTATGCTAAATATAATACACTGCACACTACACAAAACTATGCAAAATACAAAGACACTCATCAAGAAACTTACGACAAAGTCATCTATGAACTGTCTCAGATCTGAGAAGCCACTCCTCTGTGCCAGTGTATTTGGGTAGTCGCCATACTTGTTCATCACGCTGTAAGCCTGCAGAGCCCCAGGACACTGAAGGAGAACAGTGGTCAGCTTCTTCAGGCCATACTTGGCAGCAAAGTGGAGCAGTGTGGGAAGCTCCTCGTCACGCTGATCTGAGGGACAAAAAGCAGTCAGATTCCACCTCTCATATGATTGTATGGTGGCTCGCAGAAGCCGCTTTTGGATTATGCAGGTGCTGTACAAGTGGAACAAATGGAGTTCAATCCTTCCAAATGTCTCCTTGTAATACAAATTCAACAGCAGATCTTAGTAACAGTCAAAATAGATTTACAGATACAGAGTAAAGCTTTACTTTGCAATGCTAGGATACTTTGAACAGAAGTATGAACAGAATGGAGCGCTCAAAAATCAGCATTGGCCCCTAACTGAGCCAAAAAAGAGTCCAGTACTCACATGCTGCCATATTGTCTTCCTCAATCTGTCTGATCCCAAAGAGCTGAAGTCCACTTGCAGGCATTTTGGATTTTAATGAGTCAGTTAGCATTTCATCCAGTGATTCTGTTACTTTGGATGTGATCTTGAACGCCTGGGAATTTAATTTACAATGTCAGTAGAAAGAAAATATGCACTGTTTTTAGCCTCAACTTTATGGTGCAAATGAGTCAACAGATGTATAAATGTATTAGAGGCAACTACTGTGTGCTGTTTGCTGCATGACACTGAGCCAGACCTGGCAGATGAATTCCACAGGAGAGACGGCATTTTCAAGATATCTGCTCACTTCATCCATGTTCGTAAAGTATGTAACAGGTTTCAAGCTGACACGAGACTGGTCAGTGTACAAAGTGAGTGATAGCTCTCCAGCAGGCATATCTGTGAAAACACAAAACATGAAAGAATTTTACAGATTCAGTTATGGACTCTGCAACTTTTCATGATCTTGCCATCAACATTACACACAAACAGTGAAAAAAAAAAATCTGATGATCAGATAAAGGTCAAATGAATTTCTGAAGATACCTACCGGGTGCAGCTACACTAACAGTGTATTCATTTTCTAAAGTCCCAGGGACCCGTTTTGCATCTACATTTTCAGAAAAAAACTCCACCTCAGGTGCTGACTGACTGTCCACTTTGTGTCTTAAGATGATGAAAATAGTCTCCTTGCTCTTGAGAAACAGAAAAAAAGAGAATTATTATTTAATTTTAAAACATATCTAAATATTATTATCCTGCTGGGTAATCATTTTTTATTATTTATATATTATATAATTGTTATAATTATTATAACAACTCCAATCTTACCCCACAAAGGACTCTGTTTGGTTGAACGGTGAGACAGGCGAGGTGTGCAGTTGAACTTATTTCCTCGCTTGCTGAATTCTCCGTGTTCACATTTACTTTGAATTCCAGGTCAGTTTCTTTTTCTCCTACTGACTCCTTTTCTTCAGGTGCGGGATTCTCCGCTGAACTGTCTGGAGTGATCTGACTCTTTGCATCAGCTGGAGCTTCAATCTCATGTTTAGCCTCCTCTCGTTTACCTTTTAATACAAACAGTTACTGGTTATCTTACTGTAAGATCCACTGAACGTGCTACAGGGAGTAAAAGTGTTTTTGAAGGTTTGTTGAGCCTCTTTTTCATCCTTCCTTCACATTAATACAGTTAGGCACATTCACCTAGTAAAACCAAATTCAGTCTCATGCTGGTGCCTTGCCCAAGGGCAAGACATCAGCACCAGGCCCTGATGGTAGTAGTCCATTAGTTATGCAATTTATTTCTCCACTTAGATCTTTGCAGCAGGTCACAAAATCCAAACTGGCAACTTCCAAACATGTATTTTTAAAGGTAAAATATACCTTTGGATACTGTTAATCTTATATCATCTATCTGTTATGTTCAATGCATTCCAGCAGTTGTTTTATGTTGTAATTAATTTTTCGGGTAGGTACACCCACTTTCCCTTAAGCTGCTTCATCTACCACTGCTTCATTTAGTTCACGATGTTCCCCAGAATGCCTTTTACAAACCCTGAGAGAACGGGCCTGAAGTTGGAAGAGCGCGCAGAGTGTGATATTGTTAGTAACAGCAATAGAACAAGTTTTCCTGTAAATGTAAAGTGAGAGACGAAACCCCTATGTAAAATGTAGCGTGCAATGTGGCTGCTTTGCATTCTGGTCTACTGAGAATACTGTTAATGGCGAAATTAGTATCTCACTTTGAGGGCGGATATCTCCCTGTATGATTGCTGAACATTAGTACAAAATGAAGAATCTAGAAAACAGCAAATCCTGATGCTCAGTGATTATAGTTTAGTATAGTATAGTTTTTTCCTATTAAATTGCTTAAATTGTTCAGTGTGTATTTAAGTTCAAGAATAAATCTTCAACAATACGTCCCCAAAATGTGAAGTCTCTGGAATCACAGAAGCAAAGAGGAGGCTGCAAAAATCCTGTATTGCCACACTCAGAAACTGTGCAAAAATCCTTTATTGCACAGTTTTTCATTGCTGTACTTCTATTATTTTCCAGCTCCAGCACCTCTACCAAGACTTTAATCGGACCAGCAGTGTTTTATCTTCACAAAAATATACAAAAACATTCTCATTAACAGTGCATTAGTCCTGTATAATATGAACTGTACATGTAAAATGCTGTTCACGTACTGTCAGCGATGGACCCCAGAATGGTAGAGATGTAGAAAGCAGGGTCATCCTCAGCGTAGAGTTTTCGCCAGCTTGTCCAGTGTTCAAAGGTCCCGGTTTGCACATCATCCTCGGACAAACCACACAAGAACACCACCACTCTGTGTGGGGGGTAAAGGAGTCTCTGAAGCGCTTCCTGCAACCCCAGATCACCGAGGATGTCCAGAAACCCTCCTGTGAGCAGCAGCACGATGCATTTGCTGCTGTGGAAATATTCAAAGTTATATCCGTGGAGTTGGTCTGCCAGGCCGACCGCATACAACAAAATAGACCTTTTGGGGAATTTTCGGGAGGATTTCAAGATATTCTGCAAGTATGTCGCCCATTCCTGTGCCTCGGCAGTGTGCAGAATTAACAGCTCACACCTTGATTCAGACTTCTCTGAAAAACAGAAAATTAAGATCACTGTGATTAGTATGGACATGAAGCCAAATAACTGAATAGTAAAGATGGTCTCACAGTCCAAACGGATAAAATTCAAAAATGTTATGCATTACTTATCATCACCTATTCAACTCCACCAGGTAAAATTAATCAAAAACTGTGGTCAGCTCAAGCGATTACACTAATGATATTACACTAGTGACATTATACATTAGTTTCCATGTTACAGCAGGTAGTGTTTGTTGTGGAAATGTGCCACAACATACCAGCTGTCCGGCCAGAGCTGTGGAATTTCAAGGTGACTGGTTAAAGAATGAATGGCCAATCTGTTTGATATTTCAGCGTGGAGCCAATAAGGAGTTGTGCAAACATTGCACTGTGTCAACACTGCTCAGAGTAATTTTGTTTGACTCATTACAGTGTTTAATCAGGTCAAGTTCACCCCCGTACATGCTAACTGGGAAAGAAACCGGACATGGGTATTTCACCTTCATCACTGTTCACAGTGTTGATGGGGTGGAGAGACTCGCCATCTGTTTGTTAATGAGCCAACTAAATGCGTAATTTGAATGTAGATTTTGTGCAATTATAACATTTCAGACAGATGTATTATTGAATTTCACAAGAAGCGTGTGATGCCTACTTCCTTGAATACTTTATCAGTTCACAGACATCGTATAAAACGCATTACAAAAAGAAAAGTAAGAAAACATTGTAAAAGAGTAATTCACATGGTTAACTAATAATCTGTCTTATAGTGCAATGTTTATATAGATATATCTGCTTTGGCTATGTCTTCACCACATGAAACTGAGGTCAGAAAGAAGTATAGAAAAAATGTCATGTTTTACCTGCTTCAGAACTTGAAACAACTTCTTCCATGGTTGTGAAGGCTAAGATTTAGGCATCAACTCATCCCACAAACTGCAACATTTGCCTAGATATGTCTTTTAAATGTCCTTCTAGCTTCTCGAGTTTATTGAACCCCCTCCGTCTTCAACTGAGGGTACAGTAGCTTTCACCAACTACAGCCCTTTTCTGTAATATTAATAGCAACACTTAGTTTCCTGATTTTGGTGACTCTGCATCACTTCCTGAAACAGTTGAAGAAGTGAGAACACAGTCCCACCGTCGAGTCACAATGTGCAATGTCGCTGCGTTTACGCCGGCCTTGGGTTGCTGGTCATCAGTCACTTCTCTATTAAGCGATTACTAAGGGGAAAACTAGAAAAAAAGAGAAAAAAAAAAACGATGGAGCAAGTGAATCATTTCCACAGAGATTCATTGTGCTACGTCTTATCTTGTGAGATGTGCAGGCATGGACTTTGACACAGACAGAAGTTTGAGACTGCGGTCAGAAAATACTTTGAATATTGGCTACTCTTGTTCTTTCTGTTCTGAGAGATAGTGATGAACACACACACACACACACACACACACACACACACAGGCACACACACGCACACACAGGCACACACAGACACAGACATATAACTGCACCCCCATTCACCTGTTGTGTCGGTCACATGCTTGTTCCGTTTTTTAACTTCCTTAACAAGGTAGTGCAGGGCAGGAGAGTTACATAATGTACGACCACAGAAAGAAAATGCTAGTATAGGGACACTCAAAAATAAGCCGCCTAGTTTTTAAGCCTAAAAACAGTATTGTCATAATAATTTTACTTAAAATGAATACTGTACTTGAACTGAGAGATTATTAGAGAAAACGTAGTGGTGAACTTATAAATCTATACTTTCAAAGCAAATAATAAAAACATTTAATACACATATCCTGTTTCTATTTTCTTTTCAAGTTTATTACGTTTTGTTCAACACTGAGCACTTTCCCCTTGAAAAACATTGTCAATATTTTTGATCCCATCCATATTCTTGAGAAAAGAACAAAAACAAGCAGACAAACACATGGATAAATCAATAATCAATTTATCAATCAGTCAGTTAATCGGTATCTGTTCACCTGGCTCCAAGAGACTGACTGTATACCAAATGTTTGAAATGAACGTTGACATCCTTTGCTATTCTGACTGATTAACTATTGCAAAGTTTGAGAGTTTCCCAATTCTCTAGGAATTTCTCTTATATCGTCACACCATAGAGTGCTAAAAAAAAGAAAAAAAAAAAAAAAAAAAAAAAAAAAGCACCAGGCACCACACCAATGAGTCCACCAGAGGGCAGCATACAATCACTTATAGCAACTAGCAGACATTCACCAGTTGGTCAACAGACAAAAAACTGCCAACATTAGGCACATCCAGATGCTCGTCAACAACTATAGAGTGAGGTTGAAGAACCCAAACTACCTATTACACATAAAAATGCACTTTTGTGAGTGAAGAGGTACCAGGAATACAGTGACTACAGTCTGATGAGGACAGTCTGATGACCTTAACCCTCAACATGTCGATGAGCACGTGTGGTGCTCAACAACAGAAGTGTATAGTTCTTGACCCCCACAGCGAAGGGTGTTGGGACACTCTGTTATGGTGTGAGGTACATTTTCCTGGCACGGCGTGGTCCCACTGAACCCCTGAGTGGGTATAATGGAGATGCCAATAAATACAAAGCCAAATCAAATCCAAATCATCATAAGAGCACTGATGAATATTAAAAACAACACAAGGCACACACTTTAGTGGCCCCAGTTCAGGGCAGTGCCTGAGAGTGTTTTCCACTGCCATCAATACCTCAAAAGATGGCATTTCTTGTGGAAGTTCTTCCCTCCAATAATCTTCCAGACACTTGCAGAATCTTAGCCAAGGTAGGAGAAAGCCAATCTGGAGGCTTATGGTGGACCAGTGCCCTATTAAGGGACTTTCTGTTGGTGTTTCATTTACTTTGACATTCACCTGCTGGCCATCTTCAGTTTCCTCAATTATGGTTCCAGGATCATGAGTGAGAGTTTATTCACTTGTCTCACTATGTATTCCAGCCATAAAATCAATTTGCACACTTCTGCTTCCCTTCAGTAACACAAGTAGTTCTGTTTCTGTTCTCTTTCCCTCCAAAACAATGTGCTGACCTTTTAACGTCCACAACAAAAGTTCACTGTCGGACTTCTGAGGCTGCCTGTGAAGAGCAGGGTGATCCATGACCTGTCTTTAAGTACAATTTCCTGTAGAAAAAAAATCCCCTAATTTCTTCTCCTCTGCTATTAGCTACCATAAGCATGACCGGACCGTTACCTTTTGTATGGGCTCCCTTGAAACCACTATCTATTAGGTGGCTCAAATCAAATCCCTGCAGCCTGAGTTTAATAAGAGAATATTTTGCTCCTATATTTTAACCTTGTTATCCAATATCCTGTCTTTTAGTCCTCAGTGTATTTTCAGCACACGGAGTGACCCTACTAGAGAGCTAGTGAAAGTTCAGAACAGAGAACAGAGATCTGGGATCTTGCCTCTTGGAGCACAAAAGTTCACTTAAGACCTGCATAGATGAAGCAGCACAGCAGTTTTGTGCAGTGATGCAAAATTTGCTTTTATCCACAAAGGAATCAACTAGCAAAGGTTTAGTGGATGTTAGGTGAGGCTTAACAGTTCACTGGCGCTGAATGGTCTAATCTAAAGAAATTTTGGTCTTAATCTATTTCAGTCACACTTAGATGTCAGTAAAACTGCTCCATGTGGGGCCCTTTATGATTCTGCTCAACTCTCTCTGATTCATTTGAGTGAAAGGTTCACATTATATCACCTTAGTAGAAATAATTACAGCAAGTTTTCTTACATTGATTGGTATAAACCTTATTGCTATTACAGTGTCATGGAAACTATTTAGTCACTAACAGATATATGATGGATTGATATTAGAAAATTGATTCAAAGAAATCGAATTACGCAAATTCCCTGAACTACAGTTGATTTCAGTAAAGTCAACATAACGGTGTTGCTGGGCAAAACTTTGTATCTGTAACCTTGTATAAGAATTAAGAAGTGCAGCCTCAGTTTGACTTTGGTTACCACACATTTCAAAAATTACGCTAAGCATTTTGAAATGTTTTCATAGGCATTTAATATTTTCTTAGTCTATAAGTGTGTAATCCTACGATTATAATAAAAACATGAAAATTACCAAAGCCTACCCTGCACCAAACTCTCCAGGGTCAGAGGCATGGCTACAAAAGAGGGGAAGGACTGGACAGTACTGTACATCTCATATTGCAGGCATAATGGTCATGTTACCAGCTCATTTACTGTACTTCCCCATCCCAGGAAAGCTCTACCTCATATCTGCACTCGCTCTAAGGCCGTTTGGGAGACTTTTAAAGTGGAGGAAACTAGAAACAAAGCACAATCCAAGGACATGGAGTGCAATCTTGAAATGGAAAACTGAAATGGGAAAAGGGTCGCTAGCTGAAATGTTATTTGGATGATAGCCTGCATAAGAAAGGAACTGTGTTTGGTTTCTCATTGAGAGTCACCAGCAGGGCTCATTGTGATAAGAAAATAAGTCTAATGTTACCTGATCTGGTATAATGTAGACCAATTACCACTCCATTGCACTTCATTACAGGACTGTAATAGGGCCGGGGGTCAGTGCTTGAGATGGAGTGGCAGAGGAAAATTGAGTCGTCATTGATAATATGATAAAAACTGACAGTGAGAGGCCCCCCCAACAAATTATTGAAATTTACAGTTGATAGGGAAACACTATAACCTCATTTGGTAAGCAGCTGGCAAGCACTTGTGCAAAGCAGGTCCTCCAACACAATGAGAGGCTTATGGAGGGAGGGAAATCTAAAACTATCAGAGAATAGTTTTAGACTCCTGCTCATTGGCGTCTGGCACAGTTTTTACCAATATCCAGGGTCAAATCAAGTCACATGGACTAGGATGGCATTTTACTCCCAAACAGGTGTATCATGATGACATTCTGTGAAGTGCCATAACTCATTATACGCTGTAACAATATTGTGTTGGCAAAAAAATCTGGCCGAACTAAATCAGGCCTGACCGGCATTGTTTTCATTGGTATTCTCTTGACAGTGGAACAGAGAAGTGCGGAGGCTAACAAAATATCAAAATTCACAGGTTCTGTAAACCATTATAATATTCTTACATATTGTATATGCTGCTGGAATGGTATGGCAACCTTTTGTTTGCCTCAGTTAAAGTGCCTCCATTTGAGGCCCCTTGAATAAATAAATCAAATAAACCACCGTCAGACATACATTTTCAATCCATCAAGGTAATCAGATTCTGTTTACCTGAATGGGAACTATTCTAAAATGTTATTAAAAACTTAAATGGAGTTTAGGTGTGGAATAACTAGGCACAGGAAATGATGAGCAAACAGCAGGATAAGATTCCAATTACTATTAAACAAGCATTGCATTGACTAGTAAAGAGGAAAATAGCTCTGACATTTTCCACAGCGGTAGCTCCCACCTGACAGGCTTTGTCGTATGAGAGCACGGCAAATTCAATTCATAGGCTTTTAGACATGAGCTTGAGGTAGTCATTGGCAAAACTGTCTCTTAAGCTGTCTCTCAAGGGTGTTATTTCAATTATTTGGCCAGTGGTCAACATCTATGTGCATGGTTCCCAAATGTATGTTTATTAATTGCATATTGGAAGCTATTAATTGTTGTCATTTTTACATGATCTAACTATGGCAGTTTTGATGAAAGGATGGAAGATAACAATATAACATAACAATATAAATACATCTATTATTATGTTGTAAAAGCAGAATCAAAAAATTATATATATATATATATATGAATATTGTGGTATACTATGGTAAAATGCATCTCTTCCTGCACACTACAATTTAACTGGAGCATTCACAATACATTCCAACTTCAAAAAAATTCAACAAGGCCATAAAGTCATTACCTTGTACTGTAGGAAGCATAATTTATGAACCATTTAAAAGACCAGTTAAGTTAATCTCACACATCTAAATAGGCAATATATTGAATGCATGCTTCATTGATCAAAACTGTTGTGGAACAACTTATCGAGCAACCATCTTTAACTACTATTTAAAGATCATTTCGCTTTCATCTACAGCCTCTACTCAGCTGAAATCACTTCGACATGATAAGACAGTCAATTTGGATGTCAGCTTTGGCTACAGTAATCACACTGGCCAATAGATAACTGTGACTTTATTTATTTATATTGAGCCCTGTGCGTGTCTAGTTGAAGATAATAGTTTCATTTTCCAGAGAAAGTTTGCCAGCTACCCTCATTGTGGAGCAAATGTGACAGATTTCTGGTTCATTAGGATTCATCGGGCTGACAGAGATGGATTCATAAGATGAATCAACAATAGCAAAAGCAATATGCAGGATCCCATGAATCTCTTTACTTTCCTTGTACGGGCTTAAATGCACATTTTACAGCTTGAGATTTACAGATCACAGGTGACTGCAAATGAATGCAGATTAATACTTACACTCTAAAAAGTGAAGGTCCAAAAAAGTTGCTCTAGCGTGTCAAATACTCCTTATGAAAAAATATTTTTTCCATTTACCTGATTATTCCAGTAATATTCTAACTCTTTGATGTTCAAGAAGAAACACAATAGCACAATGCGTTTTGAGTGGCATATTAATATAATAAAGAGCTCCTTTACATCCTCTAACAACTCAATGCTTTTACAAACCATAGGGGGCTGCAAGGGTAAAAAGCTGTGTGCAAAAATCTTAAGCTTATAATTTACTTAAAACTGCTTGTGGATCAACGTGAATAAATGTACCAGGATGCATTATAATTTTTTTTAATTGTGTTTTATTGTGTATCATATTTATCGCCATTACAAGATCATTTTTAAAGGAGATATCTTTGACAGAGAATGTATTTCCATTGACAGGGTGAAGATAGTTGGTCAGTTAGCTATGACTACATTTGGTGCAGACATTACTCTAAAGACATTTCTATATAAATGGTTTATAAATAAGATAGCAAGTACAACAACTAAAAATAGTAATAGTAATAAGATGGTAAGTGCCACAACTCCTGATTTAATGACTCAAGAGGACTTCTACATACTCCATGGAGAAACTATAAAACAATACGCGTGGCATATGCACTGTAGTTTTCAGCAATTACTAACTCTTTCTTCTGATCTCTTCATCATCACAATGCAATAATAAGCTAGCTGTGGTGTTGTAGCAACAGACAAGATAAGTGTTCAAACAGTTCTTGATGTCATCCAAAAGTCCAGCTGTGGCCAACTGTTCCTCCCCCAAAACGACAAGGTAACCGAGGTCAACAATAGCTAAAGTGTCTCTGGTCCGAATATAAATGGACTTCCGGTGACTTGGTTTCTTGCGTTGTTTGCAGTGAACAGATGGTGAGGTCGGTTCAGTCCCCCTTTGCCCTGAGAGAGACACACCTCCGCATCTAATTTCAGCAAGTCCTCTGGTGTGCTTGAAATGTTGGATGTATCCCTCTGCGGCATGCTGTGGGCCTTTCTGGTGGATTCTTGATGATATCACACTGGTCTGTCTCCAAAAGTTATCTCTGGCCTCTTGGAGACTATCAGTGACAGACTCCATTGTTTTGCATGTTGGCGCTAAGCCAGATGTTAGTAACAGTAACAACGGGAGGTGGAACTTTGCAATAGGTCAGTCACAGCGCTGTTTCATTACATATGACAGTCAGGAGTTAAAGCAATGCTGCATTGACAACTGAGAGAGATTTAAGATTGTTTTATGGCATTTCTGCTTTATCAGTGTGCAGTGGAGAGTGACAGGAACGAATGAGAGACAGAGTTGGGGGATGTCAAGCGGCAAAGGTCATGAACAATATTTTGACCCACAACATCATATACATCAGTACATAGGATTCACTTCAGCCACCAGGACACAACTAAACTGAAATTAAATTGAGAATAAATGTAGACATCCAACCTGATTTTTTTTTTTTTTTTTTATCACAAGCTGGTACGGTGGGATTCCAGAGAAACCTATAAAAGTTCGTTCACAGTTTCAGCGTGAAGCCCATTAACAAATCCTTGTGGAACGTTTCTTTGGGCTTTTTAAAATATCACAGAAATGTTTCCCACAGGGACTGTTATAAGGGTTTTTGGGGAAGAACCGCTAAAAGAGCCACCAACCTTTAATTTCTAAAATGAAAGCGCATACTTATAAGGATATTATACTATAGAGTTTGTCTATGCCACCATTGCGAATGAGTACCATGGTTTTGCACTTCCACAATGAAGCACAAGAGGTCAGAGCTCCACTGCAAATACTGTAAAATACTTTGGCACCTCAGCTACAGCTACTGTATGCCAGACATGCACTCTTCAGCGTTATCATGAAGGCCATTGCCTGAAAGATGTGCATTGAAATAAGTTTGCTTAAAACATCATTACAAATCCAATTAATAGTGTCATTAAACTAGATGAGAAGAGTGACAACATTGTGTGATTTGAAATTCCCTCAAATTATAGAAAGCCTAAAGCTGAATACCAGGTAGCTATCTGACTTGTCAGTGATGTCTAAATGTAGGCATTACTGATAACAACTAGAATAGGGTAGTGGTATGGGTTTTCCAGATTTACACAAGTTACACTATTGTGATACAGTGGAAATAATGATCAGATTGGGAAAAACCAGCCATCTCAGAGTAAGATGTTTTTATGTCTGTATAGTTGTTGCATAGCTCTTATCCTCAAGTAAAACTATAGCAATCCTGGAGAATATGATAAAAATTAACAGTGAATTTGTCTTAAAACTCAGAGGCTATAACTAATGTATTTTGCAAGATTTGTTTTTATTGGTTTTAAACTCTTTGTCCAGAGCTATCTGTGCATACGTCTATCTCATGTATGTATCTCTGCCAACTCACACTTCTAGCACGCTCACAACATACGCAGCCTTCTTTCATTCCTTGAGATGATCAGTGAGCCAGAGGAATTTGCCTCATGGAATTTACGAGCTGATCAGTGAAATCAATCTGCATTGCGAAGGGTTTCTGTTTATGTTTCTTTCAGGAGACTTAAAGTGAATGAGGAATCCGGGGTTAATTTTAACGACGAAGGCTACTGTATAGGGTTCAAAATGTACAACCCTTGTATTTTCACTATTAAGCTTTAAGAAACCGTTCTGTGACAAATTTGGTGTTTCTGTGAATCCGTGGTATTTCATTTGTATAAAACCAAGCAAACCAAAAACAGCAGATTGCACCGAGATGTTATCGAATGGAAATAACTGAGATGGAGGTAGGTAATGGAAGCAATAACTCCTGACAATGTTTGCCTTTGTTATTAAAGTGGTAAGAAATAATGTTTTTACATTCCAAGAGAGCTGCATATTGTGTCAGCATGCATATTGTGAGCATGTTGTATTTTCATTATGATACAAAAATGAAGGATCTGCCATGAGCTCAACCAACAGAAGTGGTCTGAGTCTGTGTCTTCAGTATTAATATGAAAGCACCACACTGATACACAGGTTGCATTTTTTTCTTTTTCTTTTTTATTTAATAGATTGGATCTCAAGTCAAGTCTATTCTGGTATGCTATTTTAGATGAACGTGCAGCTAAATAACAGGAGCAATTTCTCATTTCTGTTAAAGGGGCTGTGTAAGTAATGAAATTTTGTTTTTCTTAAAATGAACCTCTCAGTGGAGAAGTTACGATACCTCAAACATTTGACATAACAACAACTTGTCATATTTCATCTCCTTTCCTCTCTCCAATCTGTCCTGTGACTCTGTGGTACACAATATAATAAATGAGAAAAAAAAGTAATAAAAATCACTGATATGTATAGTCATGTAAGCTAAACAAAGTTATACAGTATGGGATGAGACAAAAAGCTGAGGCGTCAGTTGAAATTAATTTAGGGAACTTACCAAGACAAAACATAATGTTTATCACCCAAGTGAAGAATTATTAGTCTTTGTTCACTGCTAAAATTTGAGCCAAATAGTCCATTTTTGACCAAAGCAAAGCCGCTCTCACTGCTTCAACTTGCTAACATCAGCTATAAGCTAAGTTAAGATAACAAAGCTAATGCTTTTTCTTTAACGGAAACACTTCGGAAGCGAAGCTAAACTGAAAAACCGCCTCTCAATTTAACAGTGTTTGATTAAATCAATGCTGACAATTAAGACAAAATTTATATTGTTACTTGGGCTCAAAATCCTATACTCTAAAAGCTCCTCAAAGATCGGACAAGAAAATTTGCCAAAATGGTAAATCCTGACTCTTTAAAAGAACACACTTATGTTTAAACATTAGATGTGAACAGATATAAATACATTTTCCATTCAGCCTATTTCAAATTAGCTCCCTGGATCTGTGCTCACTACCTGCTCATGGTACTTTCTTAACACTTCCTAACACGCAGAAAGTGTGATTAGTATGCGATCAGTCAATGCCTGTCAATACAGTGCTGCCACCTGATGGCAGAAAGAGTTAAAACATCAGGAGTAGCATAGGAAGAATTTAACTTGGAGGTGTGGAGCATTGAATCACGTATACACACACCCTCAAAAAAAGAAAAAACAAACTCATGTTGCTTTGTTCTTCCTACTGAAAACTGAATGTTGAATTCTGACTAATTTCCCCTTTCTCTAATTCAGACAAATTACTTCTAATGAGCGGCAGTTTCATGATGATTTGATGGACATTTTATCGGTGGCTTGAGGTTTCCGAGGTGGTCGTTGTTACTGCAAGCCACCCGCTGGTGCTGCTGATGTCTGAACGAGCCTCGTGCTAAGATTTTTATTTTTATTATTTTTTTTAAGGTACCAAATCTATGAAGTTTATGCAGATATTTTAGCCTGGGAAGAATCACGGTTAAGTGGTTGGGTTGTTTATTACAACATCAGTACTGAGTCATGCTATTATCAAAGATTACTTTGAGGATTCAGTGAGGTTTCAGTTTTTAAGTCAGTCTGTTAACCCTGACATTTAGAAGTCAAATGAAAACAAATTTATTCAAACAACTGGACCAATTTGTGGATAAAACAGAAACCCCCAAACCTCCCCAACACAATAATAGAAAGCACCTATCATAGGAACATTTCCCTCCCTCCCCCAAATCAAAGATGGGTGTCATGGTAGACAACCTTTGGTGATTTTGATTATAATATAAAGTTACATTATGAAAGGTGACAAAACAGAAATACAGTACTGCAGGGCCTCCACAGTTCATCATCTTACAGAATCTATGAATGTTTCGATGATGTCTACAGCTAAGAAAACTTTTCAAACAGATATTTTTTTTATCATTTATAGATTGAATTCCTGACACAAACCCCAAAGGAATACATAAACACCCTCTTAAAGCGAATCGTATGTCTCCGTTTGCTGTCAGAGAATGTCTTCGACTTGACACACCATTCTCATTTTCTCCTCCATCATTGACAACATTGACACTGAGAGGATTACAAGGTAAATCAATAAACACCACTGGCTACATGAATGAGTGCAGGTCTCGGTGAACTGATACCTTCACACCGGGTTAGTTCTATTTACCTGTTATTCCAATGCACAGTGGGATCTCTGGGGCCTTAAGTAATTGATGTTCAATACTCTATACTTAAGATTAGAGCTTTATGCCACTATACCCTTAACAATGAGAAGACATCTCAATGCCCTGCAACACAAATCCACATTGTGTTGGTCAATAACTAGATGAACACCAGCTTTATGATAAAGCAGAGGCTCGCACATCAAGTATGAAACTACCCAGACATCAATGTTGATATTATCTAACACAAAAGAGGCTTTTTAAAGCTGTCCATCCCTTTTCATTCTCTTCAGTAAGCTCTACAGCTTCATATGGATGCATGTTGAGAGAAAGAATGCTAATGCACTACAAATGAACGTCTTCAACCAGATATTCTTCACTTCCTGCGACTTTAGCGACTTTATATTTCCATTTTCAGTTGGAAAGTAGATGTCTAACTTTCAGCAAATGGCATGGGACAAGAGAAGGCGAGACTGCCGACCAGACAGACGAGCGTTCCACTCTCCAGCTCTTAACAAGCATAGTAATACATCAGTCAAAAGCAATAATTTTACTATTAATGAAATTCCAATTTGCCTTCAGTGCATTTCACGTTGACATTTTCCACATTGCAACAGTGCTTTGATAAAGTTTTTAAAATGCAAAAACGCATCTAAGAGGCTAAAGACCAGCCCGGGTGTCAGCGTGCCTGGCAGAGGACTATGGTACTTAATTTTTATCGCCATGTGCCCGGGGCATTGGAAGCCTGAATGTTAACATTGGCTCCATTTTCATTATCATCATATGATTATGGATTTTACTGCATTTAGCTGATAATACAACTAGGAGCTCACCTTAAAAGAAGTTGCTCGAAGGTTTCATTTCTGCCCAAATGAAATTTTCATTTGACAAACAAGTATAATTAGGCTGCACTTCTTGTTCAGTGTCAGTCTGTTTTCTGATTGAACTTAGACCAATTTGCTGCCACTAAATGAGTTTGAATAATTTCCATTCTGAATGTCTCGGGGACATTAGCTTTGGGAGTGCTAAGTGGCAGCATGCTTTTTGAAGTTGCTGATTATTTGATGCCACCCCCTCTCTACCTATACGTTTTTGAGCTTACTTCAAAGTTAACAAGGAAAAAAAAAAGCTCCACATAACCTACCTTGGAGTACAATGAGAATTTAAAAGTGTTTTTGGCCAGGTCTGGGAGGCAAAGTGAAAATTACTTTAATAAGTGTGTAATACACTTCGTTAGCTTCAATGCTCTTTGCTTCTTCACTTTATTTCTTTCATGTGGCCACTTTCATTGTACTGAATGAGTGGATTTGTTTCTGTTGAAACTGTACACCTAATAACTAATATAGCAATATCAGTTTCATTAAACCTACTAATTAGAAATTAATAAATTATGCATTATGAGGACTGCTACAGCTGGCTCTCATACAGCCTCTTTGTAATTGATAAAATGAGACATAAAAATGTTTAGTGCCCAATATCCATCAGAGAACAAGCAGTGAAGCCGCTCAGTGTCTTTGAATACTTTGGAAATGTGGTCACTGTGCAGCTATTTTGGTGGCTTTTCATCGAGTGCAAACTTAAGTTTCAGCTGCACCTCTATTTGATTGCATCATGAAATGTCACAAGACTTTTTGCTGAATACATCTTGGGTTATTTTATCAAAACTATTTAGGAGAAATAGAATAGACTAGATATTGCCTTGATCTGCTGTATCAAAACTGCATTATCCACTTGACATATTTGTTGTTTGGCTGGTAGGCAATTATTCAATAGCTTTCATCCTCATGGAGCATTTATTTTATCTATTACAATAACCATAAATATATTAGGAGAGAAATACTGTTGCAGATTACCTCCTATTAATAGTACTGTAAGCCCCTGGTTTAGCTCCAAAAGATGAGAAACAGCAGACCACTATGGATGGCAGAGAAAAGTGGGGTTATTTGTATTTTTTCTTCTAATGGATTTGGTAGTTGACCTAAAATCAGAGTTACAGCTATTTCAGTAAGGGTAATCCATTCATCCCCAAGAATATAAACACCAATGCGGAAGAAATTGAACTAGAGAAATGGAGTGAATAAAAGGGGTGAGGGCGCGAGAAAAAGAGGATCACAAATAAAGCTCAATGTAGGATTGATGAGAGGAACTGGGGATTTTGACAATGTGATTAAGTAATGGTTTCAAAATACAAATGCAACAGTAAAGAGAGAATAATTTACCCAAGTATAAGAGCACTGCATGTCAATAAAGGGCAGAATTACATTTCATTATCATAAGTTGTGGCTTGGTAGTTCTGAGGAGTTAAAGAACTGGTGAGCCAAACAATTATCCAACCCCACATTCTCTAACGCAGCGCTGCATTCAGAGGGAACACGTGAAAACTGAATACTTCTTCCAGGCCTTAATTTCTTGCATGTGAAGATTTTAGTCAGTGCTCACTATTACATAGATGGCACTCAATAGCTGAAGATTATTCCTCACAATAATATTACAACATATGAAGAAGGGATAGTTGGTTTTACAACAACATAAATTGTGAAAGTCACTCATTGGGACTGTTTTTCTTAATAAATCTAATGCCAATAAATGATCACATCCATTTTCCATTCCATACCCATGCCTAGAAACTTCTTCTCTTGACAAGTGGAGACCACAAGAACAAGCTCTATCCAGTTTCCCCATTTAGCTATGCAATCAGAAGAGCATTACTCAAAGTGGCACTAAGTAACAGAGCAAAGCATACAGTAGAGCAATGGTTTACTGAGGACTATTGAAATAATGTGACAAAGGGCTCAGAGGCCACTACAAAGTGGAGATAATGCTGTGCAAACGACTCAAAAGGAAGAATTACTGCGAATCCAAAAGGACTGCAGCAAATGTCTCATTCATTTGCACCGCATTCATTTTTCCACAATATGAAACAACTCCAGAATTGTATGACAAGCTGTAACATTTGTTTTGAGAGGCGTATTACAAATAAAGTTTTATTACTTGCACAAAAATTCACTGCACTGTCGTCAGTTCAATCACTCAGTGAATCATAAACAAACTCCATAACACTTCATAAACAAAGCCAGTAATGGGTTGTGGAAACAGTGTTTCAACAAACTGACATCAAACCACAGTTTTTTGTAGACTGAAAGTTTGATTCAGTGTAATTTTGTTTATGGTTGATTGTCAAATCTGGTTTATTGTTGGGTGAGATCCCTAAATTTTTATAATCCAGTAGAGGAAACAGGAGTGGGGGGACTGTTGAAATCAATATAAATATAATGCAATGACTGAAAAGTGTTTGAAGTCATGCTTTTCTGTGAAAAGGTGAGACAAATGGATTAAATTTATTTCTCCATGAAATGTGCCAGTGCATTGCTTAAATTAAAACTGGTGGCAAATAGAAAAGGCTATGGAACCTAAAGAAAAAACTTGTTTAGGTTTAGTGAATAAAAAATAATTACAACTTATTTTCATTGACTAAACCAAAAATTAATTTGTGAAAGATTTCCCTTAGTTAGGAAAGGCTTATGAGAATTTGTTTGAATGAATAGCATGCTGCGAGAGAGATGTAAGAGAACTAAATCATCTCTAATGGATGTGCAAAAAGGGCTATAAAAGATCTCAGAGTGTCTGACAGTTAAAAGGATAAAATGAGCATAAAGTTAAAGGATAAAATGAGTAATGACACCATCAAAATTTTGGCAATTCTATTAGGTTTAACAAAACATGCCATGACAAAATATCAAAATCAGCATTTTTTTTAAATGGTCATCTTCTCATCTGTTTTTTTCTTTTAGAAGACATGGTGATCAATGATATAATTTTTAAAACCAATACAACATAGATGTATTGGTCTCCATCTGTCTGTTGCCTGCATCATCTCCACTAGTTTCTTTAGTTTTTGTCCTTTTTATCTCTCTCCATTCTTCTGCTGAATCCTAACCTGGTGTGGAGTGACACTGGTGGAGCTGAGGAGCAGAAACATAAACTATCAATATGAATTCTGAGTCAGATCTGAAAGACCTCTTTCTCTTAAGCGAAGATGGAGTAAAACTCCTCTGTCTGCCATTATGATTAAAAATGATCTTGGCTGCATCGTGGAGACGCGGTTTCACAATACATGTTCTGTGTCCAAGAGGATTTTAAAATATTTTGTTGGGAAGCTGGACTCACTTTGCCCAAACTAGAGGCAGCACAAAGAAACAATTGTTCTTCACAGGAAGAGACTCACTGATTTACAAGAATTAAAACACATGTTCAAAATTAGAAAATACGCACGTTAAAAACCAAAAACAATTACCTCTAAAGTCAAGTATCTGAGTTATTCAACACTAGCAAAGGATCTCTAAACTGTTCTTAGAGATTAACCTCTTCTTTTGGAGGCCACTGACCACATGGACAGTGTGAAACTTTTCATCTAAGTGCTGTAGGCCCTGGGTCCTAAAATTAACTGATTGTTATGTATTATTATGCATCTTTAATGATGCATGATCTGTTTGTTCCACTGTGGTCTAATAAAACTTTGTAAAGTTCCTTGAGTTATACTTGGCTTGGCTGCTTGTTCCTCAGTCTACTCACTTTGCATGCACCTTTGGGCGTGTGTAGGTCTACTGTAGGCAAACAGGCGTGCAGATCAAACCAACTGTTATCTCAGTCTGAACAACCAGTTTCACTATGAGGTGATCCGCAGTCATTTCTGTACCACATGCATCGGAGAAGATATCGCCACAGAATGACACACCTCCAGCATAGTAGCTTCTGAATGCAACTAAATGGTCCAAAGTAGCACAGGACAATATGGACAAAATATCCCAGAATATCTCAGTATCTTTGACCTGTACATTGATATTATGACATAAATTGTTGATATACAGTAAATGCATTGGATATGATGATCAAGCAGGCAGAGGCAAATGACAGAACAGCTAGAACAGTCTAATAAGATCAGAAATCTGGATTCCTTTGCGGTAATGTAGCCTTTAAAACCAGGAAAAGACATGTATGCCACATCACAATATGACAATATCCACAATCCCAGACAATATTGGTCTCGTATCATAACATCAATACAATGAGCAGTCATAGAGGAGGGAGATATTCTAAAATAGCTTTAACATACAACACTGATAATTTACACTGAAAAACTAAAGTCGAAATGGTTGCAGATGTTTTTGAGTTGCATCAGTTCACTGGACGGGGGCAAAATAATTACTTGCTACTCAACAGCCAACTATTATCACATAGAGTCCAGTATATTATGATTTTTCTCTTTCTGGGTCAGATAATTTATCCCGGCAGTCTGTTCTGACCCAGTGGCTGGCACACATTACACATTAAACCCTTTGACGTACACAGCAACAATGACATGACATGAGCCCAACTATAAACCTCTCACAAAGAAGGTGTTACGAAGTTAGCGCAAACAAAAAGTTTTAGAAGTAATTAGAGCAAGTTAGAGACGATTTGTCATCTCCCCTGGTAAGGATTTCAAAAGATTAAATCTCTCTTAACCCACTCCACAAAAACAAACAGTGATAAAGCCAAAATCAGATTTTGGTATCTACAGCCCACAGTATGCATCCCCATCCATAAGAAAGCTGCTTTGTCTTGGCAGCTAGCACACTGTCTGCATTGCTGCACTGGTAATAGCGTGCAAGGCTGTCAAAACCTCTGATCTGAGCTGGTAGGAGCACAATGAAAGACAATAAAAGAGAAACAACATGAATTATATCCTGCAAGTTGTTTACAAGAGCTGGATGACTGCATTTTCACTTTTGAAAGGCCATTATCACTGATGTTCTCAGGATTCAAATGGCCTAAAGTTTAAATTACCTTTTCATCATTAATAACAGACTTGATCACATGGTTCTGCTAGTAGGAGTTTGTTCACTTCAATAACCATTGACATCCCCTTCCACTCAGATCTATGGCCAAATCCCAGGTGATTGACAGGTGCCAGCTACAGGGCTGTTAGGAGAGACCGTTTGTTGATATAACCGTGTTTTCCTCTCTTTGAGCGACTGATCTGCAAAGGTACACATAAAGGCCCTCCTTCAGCAATGTACACAGAGCACT
>OMLF01034273.1:1968-20272 GCA_900302615.1 Holocentrus rufus
AAAAAGCCAATATTGATCCAATACATCAGTCTAAAACACAATTTATATTTCAACTGAAATAGCTTCTCTACACTTAAAGGAATATTCCAACATTTTGGGTAGAATCCCTTTAATCCAACTTACCCAAACTGACACAAGATGTTTGATACCATTTTCACCTCTGTACGTCCACTGGTTCGGTTCCTATAGGTAGCATTTCATGTTAGCTTAGCATACAGACTTGAAGTCTACAGGAGTCATTAGCCAAGTTCTGTCAAAGTGGAAAAAAAACCTTACAGCAACTCTTCAGCAAGTCTTAAACAGTGTATCGTGTATTTGAAATAAACGTGGCATTGAACATCTTGTCTCAGTTAAGATAAGTCAGAAAAAGGGCAATTTCCCCAAAACATTGGGAAACTGATACTCCATGACTTGTGTGACTTGTGAGTTGCATACCTGCCGAAGAATCTCAACCTTAAATCACATCTTTACAAGGTCGCATCCTCTGACTATAAAATGCAGTCCAGAGAAGGAAGAATGTTTGTCCCGTTTCTTGTCAGCGTGCTTTGATCCTCCCTTCTTTTTATTTACTGAGCTAAAATCCTACCCTGTCAACATAAACAAATGCAATGCTTCTCCCAGACCGATATTTACCCAGGAAGCTGAGGTGGTCACATGCTGGGGGGCCCGGAGTGCATGTGAACCCTGTTACATTAACTCAGCCATCCAAAGCATTGTTCAGCTTCACCGGAGGCCACCCATGCCCCTATGAGTCCAGGAAAACAAGAGCTTAGCGAGAAGGAATGCAGAGAGCACTTCACTGGACCCTGAAAGGCCTCCACCGCTCACGTAAAAAAGGCCTTCAATGGGAACAGGCTCAAGTGTTGAGTTTCGCAAAGGGAGGAAAAACACGGTGGTTTCAGTATCCACAGTAAACCCTCCTCAGCCTTTCTGAAAGTGTGTTTTCTCTCTCGATCATGCCATCTGGTTTCATGCTATCTTTTTTTTTTCCCGAGGATTAGTTTTATAGCATTGACCAGATTGTATGTAGTAAAGAGCGGGGAAACAGAAGGCATCTTGCAACAAATGACATGAGACAGATCCAAACCCACAGCAGTGTAAGCACAAGGCATGCGCCCAAGTCTGCCAAGCCACCGGGGCATCCTGGTATCAAGCCGCCTTCACGAGGAGAAAGGAAACAGCAAGAATTTAAGCCTGTTAGACTGTTGCATTTATGGTATGACACCCTGGGTAAGAGTATCAGCCACAAAATGCCAATGTGTCCTGTTTATCTGCCTGAAAGTGTATTTTTCTCTCTGGTATCGTGCTGTCTTTTTTAGAAGATTATTTTCACGGCAATCCTGCTGAACCAGATAATGTGGAGGAGGGTGGAGCTGAGGGGGGGGGGATTACATGCATCAAATGTCATAAGCTGCATCTGAACAGAACGCGTCTTAAGAACAAGACACACCTCAGGCTGCTGATCCACAATGGCGTCTTGTTGTCAAGCTGTCTTGATCTTTAAGTTTTGCAAAGAAAAACAAAAATGTGGAGAAGCAAGAACTCTAGCTGCTGCTGCACTGAAGTTGCTCTGACTGAAAGCCTCATTCAAACACCTGAAATGTAAAAGTAGGTGCTTTCTTTGCCTGCTTGAAAGTTTATTTTTCTTATGCTGGTATTATGTCTGAGTCTCAGTCATTTCCTTGTCAATCTCCCATGTCATACCCAGAGAGGCATGTTTTTGTTACATTTTTTTCTGCCCTAACACGACGCCTTATCAAGCCTACGTGCAAAAAATTCCCTGCTTCACCTGCCACGAAACTCACACCTTCAGTGTTTTGCGCGGAATAATGAGTAACTTTCTGCCTCCCACGCACTTCTGACTTGATTAAAAGGCCGCTGTGCTGGAGTCTGTGGCCGGGGAAATACATGTGAAGATCTGAGTCTGGCTCGCTCCCCGCATTCTTTCACCGCCCACGCACAGTCTCTTAAGGAAACAGCGCTCGGGTTTCAAATTGCAGCTGAGGCTTTAGAGAGCGATTCGACTCCTACACAAGTTTCAGTGCTCTGACTCGCTGGTAAGAAGCACTGTGTTAAAGGCCAGCCTGTGATTCACCCCTTTAATTCTAATAGGTTTAGGATGAGTAAACACTGACGGTCATGAGGCTTCCGATCTTAGCAAACGGTGACAACACGCTCTGGTCTTCGTGCTGCCAATCTGGGGCCTGGCTACTGTTAAAATTCCTGAATCATGTGCTGTGGTCAAGCTGGCCTGTCGATGAAAGGGTCTGACGCCGGGGTCATTGAACTTTCCAACTAAAAAAATCTCTGTCTGAGCATGTCGTTTAGTCTCATAGTCAGTGATAAAATCTTCTCTTTTTTCTTGTCCTTTTCGTTTTCTTCAAAAGGAAAACAAAATCTGCCAGTGGGATGAGATAATCCCTTTTTGTATCCAATGCAGTTTCACTTGTTCCAGGAATTTTTCTGGGAACAAGTATAAATGTGTTGGAACAAGGCAGAATGAGGCAGATGAGCCCACTAGGATCAAGAAAATGATGCTTGATTCAAGAAAATTTTGGAGACAAGTTGATTATTATTGGAAACAAGTGGGATTATCTCATCCCACTGGCAGATTTTTTCACTCATTTGAAGAAAAGCTAAACTAAACGAGTACTCCAATATTTTGGGCAAAATCCCCTTTTTCCATCAAAGTGAAAAAATGAACCTATAAGACGGCTTCAGAGTTCCTGTAAGGTTTATTTTTTCACTTTGATGGAACTAGGCTAATGAATCCTGTAGACTTCAAGTCTTTATGCTAAGCTAACATGAAATGCTACCCATAAGAACCAAACCAGTGGACATACAGAGGTGAAAATTGTATCAAACATTTTGTCTCAGTCTGTGTAAGTCAGAAAAATGGGATTTTGCCCAAAACAGGAGTACTCCTTTAAGACTGAATATGCGACTAGGTGACTTGTGAATATAGATATTTTTTGTAGCGTCTCTCTCTCTCTCTCTCTCTCTCTCTCTCTCTCTTTCTCTTTCTTTCTCTCTCTCTCTGCATCTGTGGCCACCTCGGACACATACACACACACACACACAGGAAATGAATAACCGTACATCTGAAACGTATCAGTTTCAGTCCCTGCTGACTCCTGGTTTTGCAGACCGCCGCTCTGACAGTTTGGATTTGTCCGTTTTTTTTTTTCTGATGAGCCAAGCAAAACCTGGCAGGATTACGTTAGAACCAACTGGGAACTCTCCAGATGAATTTCGTTTCTCCTTTGAGGTCTTGTCCTGGGTTCTCCATGGGCCGAGGGCTCAAAACTGAATGGACAGACTTCCCATTATTGTCCCAGTGCTGACGTCTACTTCCTGTTTTCTAACCTTTACCCTCCAGTCGTCATGGTCATCTGCTTTTCCATATTCTAAAAATTTGACGATTGCAAGAACTTCGGACATTACTGACACTGAACCATCTCCTCCCTGCCCCCTCTCTCTATTTCTATCTATTCTTCCACTTTCCATTCTTTCTCTCTTGTTTCTCCAGTAAGCCATAAATCTTCTTGGCATTTACAATATGTCAACCCATCTCTCCGCCTTGGGTATCCTCCGCCGCTGCAGGCTGTTTACTCTCCGTGTCTTTTTTTCCCAACACTCCTGTCAGCTGACTCTGTTTGCTTCCTCCTAAAGCAAATACACCCCGTTGTGCCTTTCAAAGCCAGCTCACAAGAGCAGGCTTGTCTTTGGCAGAGCCATATACCTGTAAACGCACGTCGACACACAGTTCCCCTTTCATCCCTCGTCTCCTGTGTGCGCCCAGTTTACAGCTCTAAAAACAGCAGCAATTTTATAAAGCTGTTTTTCACTGGAGCTTTGTTGTTGTGTGGTATTTTATTTTTTTAAAAAAGGTCTGAGGGAGTTACTATACTTTGACACAAAGTATAGAGATACAGTCTGTTTGCGTGTGTTTGGTGTGTTTGAGTCATGCTTGGAATGGGAGGAATGAGGATCAGGATACAGCCAGGCGTTGGTCCAGCCAGCCAGGGAGGGAAGGAAAGAAAGAAAGAAAGAAATTCTGTATCTCTGCAGTTTGGTTTCCAGCACTGAAAATATATCCATCATCGCAAGTTATTTAGTCTCATGTTCAACATTGCAAGTTTTGAAAAACATGAAATAATCTGCCAGTGCAGTAAAATAATCCCGTTTGTTTCCGATAATCACACTCGTTTCCAGAAAAAATCCTGACACTGCATTGGAAACAAGTGGGATTATCTCATCCCACTGACAGATTTTTTACTTTGTTTTAAGAAAAACAAGATTTTAACTCTGAATATGAGACTACATTGTTAAGATGGAGATCTTCTGGTGGTGAGGTGACATGCTAAAATGAGTTTGTGTGTTTGTTTGCAGACTATTTGTGACTCTGTGGGTTAAACGGGGATAGCCTTCAGATGGCTTCATTAGATCCTTTCAACCTTGGCCTTTGTTCCTGCTTGGCGAGGTGCATTTTGAAGCGCTGCCCTGCCAAAATAATTGTAAACCGACCAGCAGCTGGCATGGCTGCTACCGTTAGTGCTCAGTCAAGACTCAACCTGCCCTGCTCATTATAATAACCCGCATTTGGATATTCCAGTTTTTCCTCTGTTTTGAGTACACTGTGTGTGTGTGTGTGTGTGTGTGAGTGTGAGAGACGAGGGGGGGTTCTCATCATTGGCAGTGTTCCCTGCAGGCAGGTAGCAGCTTGAGTGTAGTGCAAAGTAAATGTGAGGTCACTGCCTGCTAGTTTACTGCTGCTGCCCCTGAGCTAATAATATTGCCACGTTTTTCTCAGGGAAGTGAACGCCTCGTAAGCAGTCAGTGCTGTCAGGAAAAACATCTTCATACATGCCACTGCAAGAAAGTATACTGATCAAGTGTACACGACATATCACCCTGGGGGGTACAAACCTGTTACATCAAAGAGTAAAATAACTCGGCTTTTCCATATGTAGTATAATTAAAGTCACAATAAACTGTAATGGATTAAAATGCACATTACAAGTTTACTAGTACAGTTTATCACTTCATCAAAAAAGAACAGAAAGACATAACGAGTTCAAGGAATAATTAGCTGAAGGCGAGCACAGTTCTGGTTTGCTTTCAACCTTCACAATAAAAGATTTAGTATCTTGCATTAATTTTGATTGAAAAGGATCGACACGTATAGGCATCAAACACCTGCATACTAGTGTCAACTTTCCATCAAGAAAATGCCAACTTGTGCAACTCTGATGGGTTAATCATAGGGAGGTATGTGTCTGGGAATACAGTGATGCTCACATCAACACTGAAGTATGAAAGCTTCGTTGTAAATGCCGCCACATACTTTACATTCACACGTTATGTATGTTTACGGTATTTTCACTTTCTAAATGAGGGTGGAGGCACGTGTGATGAAAACATGATGTACAGTGTGGTAAAGTTCAAGTCAAGCCCACAACTTGTGTCACATATCGTCCCCATTTTTCTCCCCAACTCTCCGGTCTGGCTCTGCTTTGAACTTTCAAATAAAGCCAAACATATTTAAAAAAGGATTTTCCCCTTTTTCTCCAATTTCTTTTCAAACCAAACTTTGAACTCTCCCAAAAAGCAAAAGGGGGGTGTGAGGGGGGATTGGAGGATTGGAGGATGCACTCAGTACAAAGAAGGTGCAGTGCAGCAGAGAGGACGCTCCTCTCTGGTATCACTGAGCTCTTTCCCACAGCTGCTGCATTATCCATCAGCCCTATCAGATGGCTGATCAGGTTTCAGGAAGTGACTCACAGCAACATATTCAGTTCCCTGTTCTACCAGTTTATGATCGACTTCAGCCTGCTGATAGTTTATTAGTTTATTAATTTATGCAAACAGAAGCATACACATTATGAAACTACAGAAAGCAATTAAAACTGACATGTACAAGTATATTAAAACACTAAAGCAATTTAATATTGGATGTTTTTAATAATACATATATAATGTAGTAATAAAACAAGTATTAATACAGAATATAACAAGTAATATAATAATAATGTAGAATACAAAAAAAGAATTGATAGTATAATTAAGATAAAAGTCCAAGAACTAAGAGGGGGAAATAGCCCGACTGTGGATGTTATACCACCATGCTGAAGTTGAAATAAAAAGTTCTCATTATTCAGCGATAAAGCGGATCAGGACCACACCATATGAGAGCCTATCAGCCTGTGCAAGATGTTTCGACCACAGTGTCACAAGAAGAAGCATCGGGGTGGAGCGCATGGGCAAAATTACTGACCCATATCAGGTGGTGGTTTTCGGTTTGGAGGAAAGTACCTAAATGCTGCCAGCAGCTTTCAGAGCCTAATAGTGAAGACAAAGTGCAACCAAAACGATTCTGTGACCTAGTTTGAAAGCAGAGACGAGTGAAAAATATCCATGTAGCTCAGATTATTTGACTAAAAGCGACTGAGAAAAGCACAGCTGAGGCCTGAGGGACTCAGCTGTGTCAGTACATGTTTGGAAAGGTGTGTCCCTGAAGCTGCTGCAGTGCATCAATGCAAAAACATGTTGAATGAAATGGAAAAAACAAGGTGTGAATGAATGAAAATAAAGCAAAATAAAAGTTTACAGTTCATAGATACAATAATATGCATTTTTATATTTGCACCCTAAGTCAAGCACATTAGGGTGGTGAGATGCACTAGTGGACATGTTTAATTCCTGCAGCAGCCGGTGTGTTTCCATCTGTGCATCCTGACAAAGTCCTGACATCAAACCTGCTCTGTGTTTGGATTAAATATTAACTGAAGGCCCTGTATCATTGTGATTAGTTCAAAGTGATAATCTCTGAGATCGTTTTTTAGGAGCGTTCATTGCTGTGGTGTTACTACAGTGCACTTCACCTGTCAATCAGGCGGAGTGGGCGGGACCATAACATGTTTTTCTTTGGAATTTGAGTTTGTTTTTGTTTACTGCCCTTTATCAGATCTTTGTCTCATGCAAACCACCCAGTTCCTCTATTTTATCCAAATAAAATTTATCAGTGCTGTTGAAAGATAATGAATAACCAATAGGCCGCTTCCTGTGTGACACAGGTTTTTTCCAGTGGAAAGACCTGCCAGGCACCAGGTGTTTTTACAGCAGAAAATGGAAAAGCCTGAGCTGGACATGCCAGACTCAGACTGCAGTCCAAATATCACAATTCCCAAACCGAGTCTCTCTTCAGTGATTACAGGGTTTTGCAAGTTAAATTTAAGGCTTTTGAAGATGCATTCAATGACAGTTAAAATTAAACTTTGGGACCAATTTCACTCAAAAAAAAAAATTAGCCTTAAGAGTAAAGGATGCAAAGTGTAAATCTGCAAAACAGGGAGATTTTTCGTGACAAAAATGTATCATCTTCTGTCACGAGTTTTGGCAGCTTGCGTGCGGCAAGAAAGAAACAACCTCTAAAAATGTATTTAAGACTCAAACGCAATGTTTATCCATATTTATGATCTGTCAAGAACTTTAAATAAGATGATTGAATTTGATGTTCCATATTATCCGATTTTCAGGATTTTGTTTTCAAAAGTAACATGTCTCAGGGTAATAATGTTGGTCATTATGTTTTGTACATGGATTTAGTTTAGTTAAATGCTTAACTGAATAAGTCAAATTGATTTAATTTCAAGTCCTCACAGGCAGTACAAACTGGACCCTCAATTGTCAACAACACCAGCTCCAAAAATTCAATGTCATCAATGTAAAATAGGCAGAAGGAGCTCTGACCCAAAAGGCCTCACAACAGTAATCATTCATTTATCTCTACATGCAAATTCTGTAGGAAGGAAATGAGCCTATGACGTAAAATGTAATATATTAATGATAAGACATTATATTACTCTGAGTTTTTAAATGTGCTTTATAAATAAAATAACTTGACATAGTAGCCAGGTATGATGCTGATACAAATACCACATGGTTAGAGTCACGTAGGAATGCAGTGATACACTATCGGAAAAATAGAGTGTTTCCTTCTCTGGAAGGACACATATTTTTATGCTGTTCCTGTTCCATGAACGTGACACTTTTCCAAGACCAGAATGTGACTGAGTGACCAAAAATGGACGCAGAGACGGCAGTGAAGCTCAAAGAAAATTAATGTTTTTGCTGCTGCTGCTCATATTTGGTAGATTTTTTCCAAGTTAGTACCTAAAAGATGGAAGGAACAGTTTCAAGATTATTCATCCAGTTTGTTAGAGGGAAATGAATGATGTCATCAGGATAAAATACAGATGTGGCTTTGTATGACATTTAAAAAGTTATATTTTGTGAGTGTGAAGTGAAACTCCTGATCAAAATCACCTGTAATTTTCCCATTGTTTTGTTTACTTCTGTGAAGTACAAAGCACCGGCTGTTATGATACGTTCGCATGATGTCTGCACTTCCTGTTGAGGCAGAAGGTGTTTGTGTGTAACATCAAGGCTGGTGTGTGGGGTCACTGGAGGTAAACCTGCAGGGGGGGGGGCTTTCCATGTCAGATGCTGCAAACTTGGTTAATTGGAAGGATTTCGCTAATTGTTAAGTGAAGGGATCCAATCAGGACCAAGGCCAGTGGTGATGCGTTTACTGGCAATCATCTGAAAATGTCTAAAAAAAAAGGCAAATTCTAAGAAAACGCAATAACTTTCATTTTCAGAAAAATCATGTTTAAACATGTTTGAGTGTTTGTTTTTAAATTGAGAAATATTTTAATTCGCATAACAGGGGGCCTTTCAGGACATGCAGACACAGGTTTGCAAAACAGATAATAATAAAGATGCCATGCCTTAGTCACTATGATTAATATCCAGATCCGGGAAGGACTGTTTATATTTGTAGAGGTTTTTTTTTATAGTTCCACAGTTGTGTCATTTCATCTGTTTCTCTGCCAAATCCTGACAGCTGAAAGAGGATCACAACTCTATGAGCTGTATGACACACTTTCTAAAAAAAACAAAAAAAACATCATGAGTATGTTTGGGATTGCTCAACAAGTTAAAGACCACTTCATATTTTAGTGCCTGTCCTCTCCTGCTCTTTTTAACCTTTAATTACCCAGAAGGCACGGTTTTGCTGAGTGTGCACGCTCATTTTCTGCATCTTTCACACTGAAGACATGCACACTGTCCAGTCTAACCACAGTCCTCTGCTGTGGGTCATGGTGTTGAAACTCTTGTCCGTTCAAAATTGAAACCTTTAGTCTGACACCACACCCAGTGTACAGCTTCAGGAACTGCATGCAGGGTAATTTGCCCATGAACACTCCACCCAGCAAGGTGTGTTAGCTGCATTCACTCAATTATGGCTTTAGGCGAGCATGCAAACCTCTATGTAAAACAATTATTCATAAAATAAAAGTCTACAATGCACAAGCATACAGTTGTGCTCTGCAGACCCGCCTTCAGTTTATCCAGTGTGAGGATTTGAAGCATTTGTCTGGTCAAAGTCTGCAGGTTATGATGTGGAGAGCATGAAGAGTGTGAAGAGCTTGTTCCAAAGATTAACGCGAAGATGATCGCTGACATCAGTGTGAAGCACATTATGATTTATGTGCCATTTAAGTTATGATTCATGCTAAGACCTTTCTCTCTAATGGGTCTCTGAGGACAGAGTCATCCATACATTTGAAATATTAACATACAAGTTTCAGGCAGAACTCTTTTTGCAAAATGCAAATTTGCTTTGGAAAGTAACTGCATGTTTTTCCCCCTGTTGTGTTTAGGAAAGCAAATTGTTTTGCACTCCGTATCCACTGGAATCCTGCAAACACACCTATCTGTACACTCCTATCTGTACAAAGTTAAAGATAAATTGTGGAGTGAATACCTGGCTTAACCATGCCAACTGCAGCTTGGCTGGAGTACAGTCATTTCACAACGCTGTAAAGACAGGTTAAACACAGAAGCAGTGAACGCCTTGTTATATTACATTCATGTGGCTGCAGCACACCCATCTGTGCTTTGCCACGTACACAGTGCAGAACCTGGGTAGACAGACATGATTGCTGCCTCATACCAGGATGTTGACAAGCTTTATCAAGCCTGTGACACACCAAGTAACTGATGGACAACAGCGCCAGAGAGTTACAGTACAGGATCTTAGCACTGGTGCTTTAAAGCTGCAAAAAAAATGCACTTGTATTGTCAGTCTAAATCTGCAGAAAAGACTTAAGAGTTAAGTTGTCTTTATTGATCCACCGAAGGAGAAACTCAGGGTGACACAGCAGCAGCAATTACAAGAATTACAGTCTTATGGCTTTGCAAAATAAATAAATAAACTATGAGCCAAAGAAGTATACAGCAGTATATTATGTACATGTGCAGAAGAGATAGATTGATTTATCCTATGGCTCAATTACTACGATTTATTTAGAATGGAACAGGACCTACAAACGCATGTTTTTAAGTCTGCAGATCTACCAAAGCCACAATAAAAATTTACCAGCATGGTCTGGTGTTTCCCAGCCTGGTGGTTACCCGTCTGTTTTTATCGCTCAAGTACAATTGCTGCAGAAAGTGTATGTTGACAGTTTTTAACTGAGTGTAGTCTGGCCTGGAAGGGACTTACCTGTCTCTGTGATATTTCTTAAGATTTCTTCCATTTTTTCCCCTTTTTGGCTTCTGGGATTTTTTGTTGTTGTGATGTGTCTTTCCCGTTATGAGTTTTTAGGTCAGGGAGGGGGTCATTTTTGTTTTCTAAAAAGTGTGAGCCTGTGAAGCTCTTTGAAGCTGTAACAGTGTGTCAGGGCTCTAAATTAACTTTAACTTCGTGCAGCTGCAGGGGAATAACCTGTCGCCTCTGTTTTCTCTTGCAGGTGATGTGATGCTTCAGGAGGACCAGCAGCGAGCTCTGAAGGAACAGAAATGACAGCATGACATGAGGATTTTCAACCTCAATGACTCTGCACTCTGATTAAAGCCAATGCAACACATTTCAACACAGCTATTGTCCACTGTACAGAGCTGTGGTGGACCTTATTTTGAAACCTTAAACCCCACACAATGGATGATGCACCTAGAGCTGCTGCTGCTCACCAAGGAGCTCCACTGGAGAACTTGGTGGTTAAATGCCTTGCTCAAGAGCACTTTTGCAATAGCTGGTCAGGGAAGGGGAGTGTTACTGGTTTACTTTGCTCACCATGATTTTCCTGCTGAATTTTAGGGTTAGTGTGATCGTGCAATTATTTGAATCAGTCTATCTAATTGAATCATAAATTTAAAAAAAAATCATTTTGAAATTTGATTTTGATTTATAAACTGAAGAAGTTGCTTCTTTGAATAGGAAATATATTTGTAAACAAAATTTCTGGTCCTGCAGTTGTAAACAACAACAGTAAAATGGGACCCAGTTTTTCCCTGAGCATAGATTAATGTAATATATGTTTTCATATACCATAGATTTTTTCCACAACACTGAGTTGAAAATATATCTCCCAAAACTACATACTGCACCTTCAAGTAATCAATGCAAATAAGCAAACCTAATTATAGCATGATAAGCTAAATTTGTGCATCAGATATCAGTGATGTCATTTATAAACTTCCAGCTCCAGCGGGCGTACAAACATCTGTTGGTTCAATGACATAAACTGACTGTGAATCCAACTAATTGACTTTAATTATTCATGTGACTTCATGTGTTTTAGATGAATTTGTGTTGACAAAGAACAGAATAAGATGAAGCTTTTAGACAAGTGGCACAGAGCTTGTCTGAGGAAAGATGCAAAGATGTTTCTCATAGTTTGTACAGTCAGTGTGTATCACTATGGAAAACCTTTGCTGTTTGCACTTTGAAAAACAAAATGTTTTTACATGTATCACATGTGGAAATATGTTAACCAGCACCAGATATGTAAGATAAACTGAGAAGCTTCATTCCATAAAGCTTTTTCATGCAAAAACATTTTTTAAACTGTCTGATGATCACTTGTTCAGTATTTACAGTACACAGATGAATATTTTCTACTAAATAATCATTACTTTTTTTAAATAACAGGCTTGAGATACAAATAATCATCAGTAAATAGTGATATTTGCTCTCATGCTGCCAATCATTTCATTTCATGTCTGAGTAGATGCAACATTTTTCAAGTGGTGAATATCTCATTTTGGAATGAGACTTTTTTGTTCTGACAGATGCAGCCATACAAATGTAAATAAAGTCTCATTCTGGCTCTCACACATCCATGTTGTACAATTCTTTCAGACGATCACCTCCTTAAATCCCCGTGTTACATCCTTAAGCTATGATCTTGGAATCAGACATATTACCGAAAAGCTTTCGTTATTGCCTCAAATGCTTTCAATGGCACCAAAAGACTGTGGGCGGGGAGGGTGTTTTTTTTTCCTTCCCTTTCCTACAGTTGTTGAATGTCTCCAGGGAGTCTGTTGGATTATGGGGGATTTCTGTTGGATTTCAGCAAAATAAAGACGACTGTTTTAACCATTGAGCGGACACGCTGCTTTTCCTGCTGCATCAGCCAATCACAAAGCCCGCAGACTGGATGTACCCCACAGTGCTGTTTACATGCATTTTTAACAGTGGCTGTCTGAAAATGTACAGGCTGAATAAAACAGAGCATTGCATCATGTGAGTGGAACCATCATGTCTAGAAGGGTATAAACCATTTAAAATAACGATGGCCTATTTTGTTATCTAAATTAGTCACACCATTACACAACCGTGTCTGTTTATTCACCATCTGTCTCTATTATCTGTTTCCATTTCTTCTCTAGCCACCAGCTGCAAGCATGACATACAGATAATATTGGAACAATAATGGCTTGCAAAAAAAATCTTGACAGGTCATTCAGTCTCGTCTTCAGTGTGCAAATCTTGTTTTTCTTCAAACAAGGTCAGAAATCTGCCAGTGGGATGAGAAAATCCCACTTGTTTCCAATGCTAATCAACTCGCCTCCGGACTTTTCTTGAATCAAGTGTCATTTTCTTGATCCTAGTGGGCTGCTCTGCCTTATTCTGCCTCGTTTCAACATATTTATACTTGTTCCCAGAAAATATTGTCTGTCTTCAAAGATTTTATGTCTGAACATGAGACTAAATGACTTGTAGAGATTTTTTGCCGTGCTGAAAAACCTCCTGCAGCCAGAATGCACAAAAGGCAATAAGATAAATGGGATAAATAAAAGCATGGCTAAAAAGGTGTAAAACATGCAAGTACAGCAGTGATAGAAGAGGTGAAAAGGCAAAAATAAAAGGGAATTAACACTACAAAAGAAGACTATCAAGTTCTCAAGTGAAAGGGATAAACATGATTAAAACTATTGTTTCTTTACATGGTTTTGCAAAGCTTACATCATTGTTTTGTGCAAAACTGCGTCTGCATGGGAAAATGGCGTGGCACTCTGAAAGATGACCTACTGTATTTGACTTGGTCTTTGTGGTGTTTACACCACTTACTGTAATAAGCTGCAGTGTAATTGGCAAAGTGTGGGACCTAGGCTGTTTTGACTCTTCTCTAAATACCACATGAATGCTGCATCAGTGCCTGGGAACATGTTGTCCTGAGCTGAAGTGGGGCTGGATTCCTGCGCTGGGCTGAAACTTCTGAGCATGCCTGGACTTGCAGTGGGAAACCTTACATAATAGATGGATGTAATCCCATCAGAGATGACTGGGCCTTAGAATAACATGGGTGGATCATGAGCAAGAAGGAGGACTGAGCGGCTGGCCTGGATCCAGTCTGAAGCTGCTGATGGGCAGGCAGTGATGACATGTGGCTGCAACAAGGCAAACAGCTCCAACTGCTGCTGATCATCTTTATGTAAGAGTCACTGCCTGAGTCACAGCAGGTCATCTCTGAAACTTCAAAAGAAAGGCATCATCAATATACTATATATTTCATTTATGTTACATTTCAACACAGCATAGCATTAATAAATAAATAGTGAGATTTTGAGACTTAATATGAACTAAATGACTTAAGGTGAAATATAAACTATATATTTACATGCTATGCTGTGTTGAAATGTAACATTTTTTGATTTATTTATTTTCTTCAAACAAATTTGGGATAAAATAATCCCGCTTTTTTAAGTATGAATTTGTCCAAATAAGGCAGAATAAGGCAGATCAGTATTGGAATAATGTTCTGTCTTAAGTCATTTAGTCATAAAATTGAGCTTTGAAATCATATTTTTCTTCAAATTAGTGAAAAAATCTTCCAGTGGGATGAGATAATCCCACTTGTTTCCAATCCTGATCAATTTATTTCTAGAATTTTCTTGAATCAAGTGTCATTTTCTTGATTTTAGTGGGCTGATCTGCCTCATTCTGCCTTGTTTCTTGATGTATTCTTGTATACTCCCAGAAAAATTCTTCAAACAAGTGATACTGCATTGGAAACCAGTGGGATTATCTCATCCCACTGGCATGTTTTTTGACCTTGTTAGAATAAAAGATGATATGAGACGAAACAGACATTTTTTTGCCGTGTGCTGTCTCTGAGAACAACTTATCTGTGCACTGGGAGGAAACTGGGACGCATCACACAGATGTTTGTTGAATGAAGCATCTCCTTCAGACGTCCAGTGGTCACTCATCATGGGTGTCGTCAAGAACGAGGACAGTGAGTCTCGTCAGGAATGAGTGTGGAATGAGAACATTGTGTACCAGACAAGGACGATTTGCGTGTGTGTGTTTCATAAGTGACAACACACCTAGAGAGAATTAGGTCATGGGAAATAGGTAAGGCAGACAGAAGCTTGTGTTTACATGACGATTGTTCTCTTATTTGGTTGCTAGACACCTTTTATTTTGACTGTTACTTTTCTCAGCTGGTTGTTAACAAGACTCAAAAATTCCAATTAAATGACTCACTTTGTCTTCTCATCCGATGTCCCCCCTTTACTTTTATTTTCTCTGAGTGATATCATCTCTCTTAGTGTGTGTGTGTGTGTATGTGTGTGTGTGTGTCGGCCCCCCCTCACTGAGTGATTACTGCCATGTCTGTTTTGACTCGCAGGATTTTTATCTGCACATTTTCTTTCTCCCCTCTGACTTTCATCTTTCTGGACTTGTATCAGTCTCTCTTTTCTTTTGCCAGAACGAGGTGAAGCAGCTTTGATCTTTCTCTCTCTCGCCGAGCTCACGCCTTCCCGAGCATTTTTGATATTTACTCGGTTTAACCTTGAATCGAAAACAACTCTCTCCCTCCAAGGCTGTTAACACTGCAGTGCTCTGGGTTTTTTTCAGTTGGCTTGTTTATTCGTTATTCTCCTTAACTGCCCTCCTCTTTTGCTTTTATCCTCCCTTTCTCTTTCACTTTGAATCAGCCCTGCTAAAAGTCCCTCTTCATCCATTTATCTTGTTTCTATTCTGAACTGTCCTTCTCACTGGGGGCTTTCAGCTCCATCCTCATCTTTATATTCATTTATTTTTTATTCTTTTTTATTGCCTATGGCCAAACTGAATAGGATTTTTGGATCCAGTTTGCCAATCGTTTCCCTTCTTACAAAACATGAAATATTGTCGGTAGAAATTACATGACAAACTTTTTACATTTTAACCCACTATTGAATTAAAAGATATTTTTCAAATTCTCTGTCCGTCTCAGAGTCTCCAGTCAAACTCAAGAAACAATAAAAAAAACAAAAACAAAAACAAAGTCAATAGAAACCCAATAAAAGTCAATATTAGCATTGGGTGTAGATAAAGACAGTCAATAAAATAAAAGAGGAGACTCATATTATGAAGTCTGGCACTCGTGCCAATAACTGAAAAAACAAAAAGCAATTTGGCCACAAGAGTGGAGGCAGTTAATTAAAAATGAAACTGATGGCAGCGCTGCGAGTCTGAGTACCTGTTGCAACTTGAGGTCTGACTGATGACACTCTGAGCCAGATGGGTTAAACTGTGTGGTTAATGACAGGAGGAGAGAGAGGAGATGTTGAGGAGACACAGACATAGCGATGGAGTGATGTCTGTAACCTGAGAAAGAAAAAAGTGAAGTGGAAATAAATAGTGCTTTTCTCCGTGGTGTCTGGGTTATTTTAGTTCCCACCCATGTCTGACATGTCCTGCCTCGATGTGATCCATGGCCCTGATAAAAAGACAGGAATGGAGTTTGTCAAAGTGCAAGTCGGGGGGGAAAGTAAGCACGTTGTCCTGCACAAATAGGGATCACTGACACTGAATTTCTCTGCTATCAGCTTTGTGTGAGTCTTTACAGTCCCTGCTTGTGTGGTCACATGAGCGCACGTTTTGCACGTTTTCCACGTTTTCATCCTGGAAATGACCAGAGAAAAGAGGAATGCGATTAAAGGAAATAAACCACAAACATGAACTCTAAAGGACACATGTAAAAAAAATGCAGTCGGTCATGTGACGTTGTTGACCAGCTGCAGGCAGAAAACAAAGCTGTGCAGAAAAATTGGCTGGTTCAGCTGTGCATACCGCGGCAGATGAATCCAATGTGACGCCTCATTTTGGTCACAAACCTGCTATTTCTGTAAGTGCGAACACACAAAATGTGATTTCGTTTCTACTGAACTGCTGCTTTAAGTTATTTATGTTAACTGGTTAGCTTAGCTCGCCTTGCAAGTTCAAACTGGCCTCAGAAGCCAGACGTGATATTGACTACAAGTCTTTGCTCAAATACTGAATTCCAGATCCAGCAGGTTTTCTCTGTGGGGAAAATCCATGGTGTTTTCACATCATCATCCCTGTTACAGTCTGTGGTTTAAACTGCTGTTTTGATCTGAACATTTCTCTCTTAAATTGGAGCCACTGAATTCTTCACATTTCAACCCAAATCATTATTTTGATAACAAAAAGCAAGAATTTTTCTTTTTCCATACAAAAACTAATTTCCAAATGTCATAAATGATTTTGAAGTAAAAAAGGAGATAAACAGGAGCTGAATAGCGAGCCTGCTGATCTAATGTCATGAATCCCATGATTATGAATGAATGAAAAAAAAATGTCATGGCAATTAATATTTTATATTTACCATTTAACTACTTTCAAGTTTTCAGTTAGCTAACGTGCAAATCAAAAAATTAACTCAACAAATGAGACGATTTCTGCCTCCAGGCACGTCTGCATCTCTGATAAATGTTTGAATAACAAAAACTCTCGTCTGCATCCAGTGAAAAACGAGACTTCAGCCGCTGCTTCATCTATATTCTGTTATCTCATCGTTATCATACCTCTTCAACATTTCTGACGTCAGCTCCCTCTTTTCTCCCTCAAACCACCCGTAGGTTTCCAGTAAATCCATTTTCCCTATCTGTTCCCCTCAATCCCATAACAACTCGCCCACCCCTCCACTCCGCCCCCGATCCCGCTGCCGGGTCCCAGGCTGTGTGTGTGGCATGTGGTTTGGATTCCAGCCTGAAAACTATTCAGTGTGGAAGAACAAGGCCCCCCAGTGTGCTCTGTTTTCCACATTCCTGAGCCCTGACATCAGCCCGGCTGCAGGAAGGACGCTGGCTTTGGGGGCCCGTATAGGTGGGGAGGGTGGGCTCTGGTTGCACCCCTCAATACTGGGGGTGGGGGGCCGTGTGCGGGAAGAGGCCCCCCTGACCCCGGCAGTCTGGCTGGCGGTCCCGCGCAGGGTGAGGGCCCCACAGAAGCCCCCACAACAATGCAATCAAAGGGATGCTTTACATACCACATGTTGTTTTGCGGTATAAATTAGATGGAGAAGCCCGCCGATCGTTGAGATGGATTAACCCCTCCTCCCCCTCCCTCTGCAGACGGGCCATATGGAAATTTAGGTCACATGCTGAATGTAAATATTATGCTTTGCAAAATTCCTCCATGCAGGCAACTGAGAACTGCTGGGTGGTTCAGTTTTGGTGTCTGGTCCATGGTACATTTTGTCCCAGATACTGTTTGCTGTCATGCAACCGCCTGTGATGAGGATTTAATTTCCTATCGGTGGCCTCAAGAGAAACTGATCCTAACTATTATCAAGCTGCAACAAGTGTTTATTTCCAAAAGTGTGCATCACCATTCTGGAAAAATGCCACTTACTATCTCTAAAATAAAGTCTGTCAAACGTGCTGCCAAGGTGTTAGAAACCTGCAAAACTTAAACGCAAGAGCAGGTGTCACCTTTCTCAAATGATGGATATCTCATCGAAGAATGTGTTCATATTATATGCATGTCGTAGCCGGGGATAGAATGATATCTGGATAATCTGATGACAGTTTTGGCTTCTGGCCTGTAGTATATTTTGTCCTGGCTCCTCTTCTCCACATGCAGTCATACCACGGCGTGTTCAGGCCCATGGCGAGGGCTTAGATCCCTGGGAGAAGCAGCCTTGGTATCACGTTT
>OMLF01034273.1:27427-41322 GCA_900302615.1 Holocentrus rufus
AAAAAACTTTTAAAAAAAAAAAAAAAAAAAAAAAAGAACGATCTTTCTTTCCTTCTTTCTTTCTTTCTTTCTTTCTTTCTTTCTTTCTTTCTTTCTTTTTGTTGCTGTCAGAAATGAATATGTAGTGATGAGGTTTTGAAAAAGGAGACAGGAGGAAAAGAGCTTTTGAAAGGGAAATGAAGGAAAATGGTGTAATAATAATAATAATAATAATAATAATAATAATAATAATAATCAACTTTATTTATATCAAAACCACAGTTACAAGCTTTCTCACAACAAGATGTAAGAAAAAAGAAAACAAAGTAGAAAATATATATATAAAAAATGTAAAAATGTAAAAATGAATTTAAAAAAAGATACAATGATACAAAATAAAACAAAGTAAAGTAAGGCCACAATGTGGCACCATACTTGCGGAGAAGATGTAAACAAATGACAATAAAAAGAAGAAAGTATAAAGACAATGTTTAACATAAATAATAAAAACAGAGTTCTGCAGGAAATGAAGGTAAAATGGTGAAGTGGAAACTGAACAGTGTTTATGAAGGTCCGTGTTCCACCACTAGATGTCAGTCCTGCCTGCATGTGACTTCAACCTGCTTCAACTGAGTGACTGATGAACATTTGAGTTCATGCCCCACTCCTCTCTCTCTCTCTCTCTCTCTCTCTCTCTCTCTCTCTCTCTCTCTCTCTCTCTGCGACTCCCTCCAGCCAAGCCAAAATAATAAAATGCTGACTTCTCAAAGTGCCGCCAATATGCCTGTTTCAGCATAGCAGCCCTACAGCCTGGCACACCAGAGAGAGCGAGCAAGGTAGAGAGAGAGAGAGAGGAGGGGAGAGAGAGAGAGAGAGAGGGAGAGAGAGCAAACCTGTGAGAGGAGGGGGAGAGAAAAAAGAGAAACAACTTTCTCTGCTTCCAACTGCAGGCTCTGCCTTGCCGAGGGGCTCCAGCACTGCGCCTCTGTGAAGGTAGGTGAGAGGCCGCTTCCCTCTCTCTCTCTCTCTATGTCTCTCTCCCTCTCTCTCTCTCTCACTCTCAGTTTGGGGGGATCCTGCCTGCATGGGGGGCTGACCTATTCTCTAATCTCTCCCCGTGGGTCGCCTGTTTTGAGGGGCAGCGCTCCATCAAATGGTGCCTCGGAGAGTGCCAGCCTGCGGGGCTTGTGTGTTTGAGACGGGGCTGAGCGGTGGGATGAATGAGGGCGCGGGCGGATTACAGCACAGCAAATAACCTGGCTGCTTTTTGTGCAAACCGACTCCAGTCAGTTGTCAGCTGATGTCGGTCTCCCTGCAGGCTGTGGGTTTTGTTTGTTTTGCATGCAGAAGTTTGGTGTCTCTCGATGTCTGGCGTGACACTTCCAGTCTGAAAACTCTCAGATGAAGGCTGCAGGAGGCTCTTCCCGTCGTCCCAGCAGCAGCAGATCCTCCTGCAGACTGACAACCTGAAGTGAAACATATTGTCGCTCAAATGGAGTTATTTGGCTGGTATGTGGAGGGGTTAAGCCACCTAATAGCTGTCCATCGCTGTGCAGTTGATTCGTCACAGGGGATTTTGAAGTGTTGTCTCAGGGGGGAAACATTGAAGAGGGACCCCCCCTCCCTCACCTGAAACACACTGCCTTACTTTACTGTACATGATTGACATTTCTGCTGCTGCTGTGTCACTGGATCAAGTTGTTTTTTGGGGCCTGATGGCGCGTTAGTCTGAACAGGGATGACGTGGGCGTTTCTTGTTGTGCCTCTGGACTCACTGAAGGTTGAATCAGCTGAATTCCAGCATCAGGAGAAAATGTTTTGATGAGAATAGGATGTCTCTTTCTCTGAGATGTGACACCTGTAAACAATCTGCATGCACTGGAAAACATTTCCACTTGTTGGAGTGCAAAAAAAACCAAAACATGTCATTTAGTCTCATATCCGGCCTTTCTGCAAACAAATGAAAAAAAACGGATAGTTGGATGAAATAATCCAACTATAATCCAACTTGTTTCCAATATAAATCAACTTGTTTCCAGAATTTTCTTGAATCAAGTGTCATTTTCTTGATCCCAGTGGGTTGATCTGCCTTTTTTCTGCCTTGTTTCAACAGATTTATTCCTGAAACAAGTGAAACTGCATTGGAGACAAGTGGGATTATCTCATCCCATTGGCAGATTTTATTCATTTACCTTATTTAAAAAAAGAAGAAAATATGAGATTTAGTGCCTTGTTAAATTTATTGGCAGTGCAGCACCAAAAAGCCTAATGGAATCTTAATTATTATCATTGGTTGTGCAATATTTTAAAATGTGTTCATTTATTTTTTGATACACTTCCCTTCCGGCGGCAAACTCGTCCCATCTGTTAGACAAGTTGTTCTCGGGCCTCAAAATGGCGCTTCAGCAACAGGATGAAGGCGCAGCCCAAGCCAGGGAAGATTTACACCGCTGGAAGTAGCTGACTTGTGAAGCTAAAATTAAGCTGGGGGCTGGTTTGGAATTTTACACTTGGGCGGTAAGACGTGGACATGACGACCTGCACATGGCGACAAATCGCCTGGTCACTTTGGGCTGCTCCTTTAAAACCGTCTCTGCTCACCTCAACAAACCAGAAATGACTTCAAACTTTTCTTTTGCCCTGATAAAAAAAAAAATGTTGTGTACCTTGTCATTGTGTTTGCCCTAAACACCAAGCGAGCAGCGTCTCCCTCTGTAGGTCATCTTCTGTCCCGTGGGATTTCTGTAGATATTTGCACATGATGTATTGTCCTACTGACATTTCAGGGATGAGAACAAAGCTGTCATGAGAACTTATCGAAGCTCATATATGGTGAACCATATGTGAACTTATACATAAAGCTGACGTCCAGCTGACGTCCCATTGACGTAAACTCTGTAGCTATATCTTCAAATACTTGTTCCGCACCGTGTAACTGACATTTAATGAAACAAGCCAACGTCTGAGCCATGTAGGGAGTGTAGAAATGTAAAGATCGTGATGAAGAGCGTTTCTCGACCCACACACACTTGCTTGCTGTACATTCTGCGTGCACCTGCTGATAGGAATTCAACAAGTGGGGGGAAATATGTGTCTCATTCATGTTGTGGAGGACAGTTATAGGGCAGCTGCCTCAGTTCCTGTTGACAGATTAAGTTTGGCTGACTAACTTCACCGATTACATTACCACTTGTGAGTTTCATCTTGTGACTTCTAATTGCTGATTACGCTGCCCAGTTACACATGGTCACACTCATTAATCTGTACAGTACAGCGCACTGTCACCTCAGTGCTAATGAACTGAACTTCTGCTCCATTTTCTTTTTGATGCACGCTTGAGTTTTAAATCAGGTTCACCTGACAGCGAGAAGTAGATGCTGCACATAAATTTTGTTTATTCAGCTCCTTTTCAAAATGGGTTTGAAGACGCTGCCAAAAAATCTCCATCTTAACTAGTGAGGAAGTCTCATATTGTGTGACAGTGAGATTAGATTATCCCTGACACTTAAGAAAATTCAAGATGGGAATTAATACAATGTGACAACATGCAGTTTTGTTGTTGTTGTTGTTGTTGTGCACGTTGATAAGAATCAGATCAGAGCCACAGACTGCATGAGGGGAAAATCAGGACAGAGACACTTTCAGCTGCAGTTTGCTTTACAGACAGCATCCTAATTAAAAGCCAATAATACAAAACATTAAAAATCCGACACAGATTAGACCAGGCTTCATTCATGTGTCATTAGTGTCAGCTAGTTAGAGTCAGGCTGAAAAGACTCTCTGTCCCCCGGGGAATCCCACAGAGAGACCAGGTCCAGGTGCAGGGCATGGCTGAAATTTTGACTGGCAAAAGAAACGTCCGGAGCCAGCTGGCGGCGGCAGGTGACAGCCACCACGCTGACTGTTTTGGTTCATACTGAAACCCCAGTGGGGGCTTTGAGGACAGATGCACATTCACCAGCATCCAGTCTGTGGTTTCCTGGAACATAGAACGTGTTCAATTAAATGTCACAACAAGTGAAAACATGACATTTGGTCTCATGGACATTTACATTTTTGCACGTAGTTGTCGCTTTAGGAATTTTAGCCTGTGTGTTTATTTTGAAATATGGCTGTGAAACATATCCATTTATAAATTTGTCAGCTTCCTACAGTGCCTCATATCTACTGCTGTTTGCATTTATATTCATGGTTTTTAATCTTTTCCATTCTGTATCTTGTCATGCAGCCATTATTTCACCATGGGAGAGTATAGTCTATCTATAGTCGGGATTTGAAGCCTCTCTATACAATAACAGAGTAGGAAATGTGCTGTCATCGGGTACAGTTACCATACTGCTATATCAAATGCAGCCTAATCCCCTCCTAAACTTGCATTTGTAAAAGAACTATGTTTACCATGGCAGTTTATTTTCCTATAATTGACAGGCGGTTGGCACGCACTTGTCTGAGCTTATACTCTTAGCCAAAGTGCCATAAAACAGCCACGTATTTATATGAACAATAACCACGGCTCAAAGGCTTGGCTGCAGGCGAATCAGCAGAGCCACGTTTGGACGGAGCCCCGCATCGCGTCTTAAATGAAGTCTTTAAAACATGCCACTCTGCAGCTTTAGGTACGGTGCGTTTAGACTCTGAGCAGAATGGGTTTTACCAACATTTTGTGCTGATATACATTATCTTTAACTTTATCTTTAACTTTGACTACCCCCCATCCCCTGAATTTTTTTCTTATCAGGGTGAAAAAACCTCTAGAACTGCATTCAGACCATGATGGGAGTCCACAACTCTCCACTGAAACCCAGATTAATGACATTCCTGCAGCGTTAGCAGCTCCTTATGGCAGGAAGAGAAAAATATAGAACAAGTCAGTGATATTTGACTTCTGTAACATGAACAGGGACCTCAGGTGTTATTCCTTATTAGTTCAGCTTCTCTTCAGGGCCACATGTGAAAAATATATTTCAGTTCTCGGATTGAGGTCTTTAATGAAAAGTAATAACTTCAGCTCAATGACATAAAAGTTCTCAAAAAGACATAATAATCATAATTCTGATATTAATCTCAGAATTCTGAGATTAATGTCAGAAGTTAAATAAATATTTCACAAGTGTCCTTAATTTTCTTCTGTGTTTTTACACTTGTGCCCATAAAATTGAAAATTTGGTTGACTATATACCCAAAGTTGGAGATCTCTGTATGATAAACTGCTGCTAATAGGCACATAAATCTTCTTCTAATGTTCAGCACACCATCAGCGTCAGACTGCTGTAAGTTATGTGAAAACAGAGACTTTGGTAAAAAGTAAAGTATAAATCAAAGCTGTTAAAACATGAACTGAGGGAGTAAAAATATAAATTAAGAATGCTATTCTCCATTGATCCTCATAAGGAATGTGTCCTTTTGTAATTTCATGGTAATGGGGTCATGTGACAGGCTGAGATTTATTTCAGTGTGGAATGGGGGTTGAACTCTGTTTCCTGGATAAAACGCTGTGCAAAGTGAATTTAGGTGGATTTATCCTCCTCCTGGTCCCCAGAGCTGCAGCCTCCTTCCCCTCATCATTTTAATCTCCTCCATCTTCCTTGGCGCTCAGCTGTGTGATCCAGTGTTTGTGTCATTGGCTTTACACATTAGAGCGGGCAGCGTCGAGGAGGAGCTGCCAGAGGAGCTCAGGCACCCAGGAACCTCAACATGTTTTTAACCTTAATTTATCCAGAGGGTGGAGGACATGCATGGCCTTTTTTAGAATCGCTGAACTGCAAATATATGTGGTTTAAAACAATCAGTCTGTACTGTTTGAATTGGAGCTACTGAAGGTTAAAGGGGACCTCTTATAGGAATCAAAAATTTCCTAAGTCTATATCAGTTATAATGAAGACATTGTTAAAGGCATTAATGTTCATTTTAATTTAATTTAATTTTTTATTTTTTCTATTTTAAGGAAGGTTTAGACTAACTCCCATGAACGCATCACAACTAGACCTGATTGGCTTCCTCACTGAAGAATCACTGAAATCCGTCCAATCAGGGCAGAATTTGGCCTTTAAACTGGAAAGCCTCCACTCAGCAGGTTTACTTCATTTGAATTACAAGATCAACCAATCAGAGTCCAGTACTGTGAGGTCTTACTCTTCAAAATAATCAAGTGAACTAATTCAATTCAGCTTTTAACTAAACTGAACTCAATTTATTTTCAAAATTTCATGAACAATATAATTCTTTTCCTTAGATGGAATGTAATTTAAAACAAAATGAAAACTGAACGATACCTGTAAATGTTCTGCCCTGAGGCAACTGCATGGATTTTTCTGAGGAAAGTGAAAGTGTTTCTCATTCACTTTCCTCCCACGGATTTTCCCAGACGTTTTGGATTCAAAGCTGAAATCTGACTCCTCCAATTTCTCTGCTTAGTTTCCATTTCTGTCCACAAAAAGTTTCTGAAATAATGATCTGATGGCATGGAGGTGTTCTATATCCATCCATGACAGTAAACAGTTCCTCAAATCAGGTCACTTCTTAACTTTTGTAGTGATATCATTTATAATATCATTTATATGGTATAAATATGACACCATGACAGTGGCACTCATCCTGTCCTACCTAAATTTGATTAGCGGTCTATGGAGAGCGTCTGTAACCATGGTAATACAGCCAGTTGGTGTGTAACCTGATCTACAATCAAGATAAAAAAATATAATCCCAGTGATTCCCAGATTGCAGCTTTAGATTCTTGTTTACAATGCTAGCTCTCTAAGTTTTAGGCTCTCTCCATGCAAACACACTGCAGATCTGTATTAACACATAGGAGCAGTCCTATTGAAATGTTGTAGGAATACAAATAAACTTGGTTAAACTCAGTTCCTGTCGGCTCTGCAGCACCTCGGAAAAGCTGCTTGATTTACCAGACGGGGATTATTCCTGCAAAAAAAGCCAAAAGAAAATGTTTCCAGATCGATGTCTGACACCCTTAGTTGTGATTTTATTGTACTTGACAGAAATGAAAAATTGCACAGATGCATATATAAGTACACACACACACACATACATACACACACACACACACACACACACACACAGAGTCAATATACAATGTGTGCTCCCTATTCCCAGAACACCAACACTATTTCTATTAAAATTTACTGCGATCATATGGCTGTTGTTCCCAGACTGATGGCATGCCTTTCCTCGTACTCGCTACTGCACAAAGTCACAAGGAGTGTGTTCCCTCTGAGTGTGTGTTTGTGTGTGTGTGTGTGTGTGTGTGTCCTGTCATAAAGTTTTACAGTGTAATCTGATCGATGATGCAAACCACACAGGTGTTACCTTGACAGGAACAAGGTTAACACACATTGTTTGTGTGTCACTGGGGCAATAGAATAGAATAGAATAGAATAGAATAGAATAGCTTCATGCTTGGTGACATCATTCAACTGACAGGTGCTCTAAAAGACCAACAAGGCCAGGAAGTATTGTAGTGCCAGTGCCATTTCCACGTTCGCCGATCCTCTGCATCGTTGTCAAGGAAACCTGATCGTTTGCTTGTGGTTGCCTGGATCTCATAATCTATAAGACCTTGACTTTATACAGGAACAGGAACTCAATCTGTTGACACAACGACACCCACAGTGCTATACAAACATATGATGTTTGATTCAGCTGTAGATTACAAGCTGTTAAAGGGGCAATAAGGAAGATTTACACTCCTCGATAACCTAACATAAACATAATATAAAAACCTACGAAGGCTCAAAATGTTCTTTTCCAGCAGAATAGTTTTATTATTCCAGTATTTGCTCTCTGATATAATTCTTCTCTCGATGTTTCAGTTGGATCTCTGCTTTAATTAGTCATCTCTATTGTGAAAATGTGATTTTATTGTTTAACTTTAACATCATTAATACCTGCAAATTTACACTGAATCTCAGCAGAATTTTACAGTCATAACTCAAAGTGCATTGGACGCACCACACAAAGCTAAAACATGTCAAAAACATTAAAAAATCACCGCAAGAGTGCTGTAAGCCTTGAATAGACCCTCACAATGACAGTCGTGCACATTTCTGGATTTCTTTTAAAGGTGCACGATGCAAAATTGAGGGTCGATTGAGATAAGGACCGTTTAGAATCAGGTGACAACGAATGAATAAAGTTACCTGCAGTACAAAGCTTCACCCCTCATCCCCACTGCAGATGTGTGTGTGTGTGTGGTTGTTGACCACATGCAAGTGAATTGTCCAAACTGAAAGCATGCATTGTGATTTTCTAAACTGGCCAAGTTGGGATGGAAGTTGGACCGAAGCATGAAAATATCTGACCTCAATAGCAGCATTACTCATACAGTGAGTCAACAGTTTCGCCCTGAGGTATACGTATGCTATCGCTGTGGTATTTCCTAGTTTAAGTGCCCAGGTTTTGTAAAGCAAAGCGCCCTGTGTGGTTTGAACTCAGCGCTGTTTGGTGTGTCAGAAAAGTTGGTTTTGTGTTTTTCTCTGTGAGTGTGTGTCTTCATCAGTGGGTGCAGTCAGGTTTCGGGTGGGTCCATACACTGTGTGGATGTCCGTCAATGATAAATAAGGGATTGCACTTTCCACCCCTCTCCTCTGCACTCTCTGCTCTGCTATTCTTAGTCTGTGTGTGGTGAGCTAAGGGTTTAGAGTTACAAAGAACTTGCACACACTCTTTCTCTCTCTCTTCCACTTTCTTCACTCCTCTGCCTCGCTCTACCTCTCCTCCCCTGTCGCCTTTGAAACTGCGGGGCATCAGTGGGCGGCGGTTCACCTCTCTTTCGTTTTAAGGTGAAAATGGAGCTTATGTAACCGTGCAACATGTGAGCTGGAGATCGGTGCAGCATATTGCTCTCCTGAGTATTGTGGATTTATTATTGGAAATGCATCTATTATTATCACCACGTTATTGTTGCGCTCTGGATAGGTGAGCCACTAAGCTCAATGAAGATCATGAAGCTGGTTGGCAAGGACAATGGTTCCCAAAGTGGGGCACAGGGACCCCCGGGGGTCCTTGATAGAACTCCAGGGGGTCCCCAAGTAAAATAAGTACAGGTTAAATATTATTTCATTTACTCAAAACTTGTTCAAAACTTGTGAAAATGATTAATAAATAGATGTAATAGATGTCCATGTAATAGATGTAGATGTTCAATTCTCCCACCAACTATATGAATAATGTTTGAAATCATACCTGACAATAAAATTCACCTCAGGAACCAAACAAGAACCTGTGGCTTAACCCAGGGTTCCCAAACTTTCTCATATCAATGACACCAAAATATATCTGCATTAAACCATCGATTTACGAGTTACACTTTTGGTCCTTTGGGTTCTATAGGAGCCCATCAAAGAAGACTTTGTTTCAACAAAACCCCTCTCTCTCTCTCTCTCCTTCCTTCTCTCCACACACACAGTGCCCGCTCGCCAAGGGGTGTGTGTAGTGGTGTGTATGCGTGAGTGTGTGTGTATGTGAGCCAGAGCCTCAGGAGCCATGTCGGACCCCAGGGACATTGACGAGGACGCCATCCTCAAGGGCCTCAGCCCCGAGGAGCTGGACCAGCTGGAGTATGAGCTGCAGGAGATGGACCCCGAGGTACTGAGGAGCGCTTGATTTGTCTTACCTGTCAGGTGGTCTGCTTCTGGTCACTTTCTACAACAGCCTGTTTCATGCAACACAACCCCAGTATCAAAGTTTGTGGAACTGCATGAATTATTTAATGCAATTCTGCTTTACACTATTGCAAAATTTAAACTATGCACTGGCAAAACTGGAAACATTTCCCTTTATAACCCACTTTAAGAACAAACAGGCAGAAATAATCTTAACGACTCCACCCATTTGAATGTAATGTTTACAGCAAAGAAAATGGGTATTTTATCATTCAATATGTTAGAAAAATGAAGGATCCAGTCTGTAAAAGAGTCAACAATTTGTGAACGAACTCTTCTCTCACAGATTTTCACCCACCAGGTTCAGGCACAGAAACAGAAATGATTCACGTCTCACTGATTCTAATCTTCACACCACGTCCACATAACCTTTGATCTCATGTTCTTCCAGAATGCCATGCTGCCAGCCGGCTTACGGCAGCGCGACCAGACCAAGAAGAGCCCGACAGGGCCGTTTGACCGCGACGCCCTGATGGATCACCTGGAGAAGCAGGCGCTGGAGCACCCGGACAGGGACGACCTGGTGCCCTTCACCGGGGAGAAGAAAGGTGGGGGGGCAGCGGCTCTGCAGAAGCTGCTGCAAAAAATATCGATCTTGACGAGTCATTAAGTCTCATCTTCACTCTTAAAATCTTGTTTTTCTTCAACAAGGGGGGGAAAAATCTGCCTGAAACAAGTGGGATGAGATAATGCTATCCAATGCCAATCAACATATTTCCAGAATTTTCTTGAATCAAGTGTCATTTTCTTGATCCCAGTGGGCTGATCTGCCTTATTCAGAGAAGTGTGTTCTGTTCTGTTCTTTAAGCTCTTCAAGCTTCCTTGACTGGAAACAGTGTGAGCGTTTCCAGTCTATACAGTAGCACCCTGCAATGCACCACTGCACAGCAGCTGGTCTTAATGTCCAGGTGTGTGGGGGGTTTCTGCACCTCACTGGGTTTTGGTGTCACTGCCATTTCCATAACATTCCTGTGGGCAGACATGTCCAGGCCTGCAGCAGGACATGATTTGGCAAAAAAAAGTTTGTCTGCTATGCAATAAATTGGATAAAAGAAAACCAATATTGCAGTAGGTAGACGCACCATCTGTCTCAGAAATGTTTTTCTTGGGGAGGATTCACAACTGCAACACTGAAAATGAATGAGTAAAGGACAATAAAAAATAAAGATGAGAAAGAACAATATAGGCTACAATGGAAAATTGGGTTTATTAGAGTTGGTCCACAAATCTGTGATAAGCCTCAGCTTACTAGTGTTTTGGGAAACATGATCCCAGCAGAGCTTTTAGCAAAACAGACAAATTTACTGTCTGAGACACAGACTGCAAAAACCCCATTAAGTTCCCTCTGCTCTCTGCCAAAAATGTTACAATGGGAAAGAGTTGGGGAAATTGGGTTTGCAGACAGGGTTTAAATAGATAGATAGAAAATCAAATGTCAGATCATATGTGTCATAGATGTAGTAGGTATAGATCATATCATAGGTTTTTGCACAGGCACAAGAGGCTATATCATCTCTTTCTCTCCATTTCTCTCTCTCTCTGTCTGTCGTTAGGGAAGGCCTTCGTGCCCAAGAATCCCTCCCGTCAGATCCCTCAGCACGAGCAGATCACCTTGGAGCCGGAGCTGGAGGAGGCTCTGAAGAACGCCACTGACGCCGAGATGTGTGACATCGCAGGTTAGACACACAAAACGCACATTTTAAAACTTTATTTGTAATAGTGCAAATAAGATGAATGCCATCCACAGCTGGGATGGTGCAACATTACATTGGAACTTTAAAAGTAGTAGCAGTGTAGTGAATGAATGAATGAATGAATGAATTTTTCCTTTTCATGTCATGCCATTATTATAGCTCTTGCCACATGGATTTACAACACACATTATTTTAAACACAATATAAACACTCAGTATATCTGACAGGCTTCCAGACCAAAAGGACATACACATTCAAACAAGAAATAATTCTGTTTATACACACTATGTTTGCTGATAGACCATGCTTTATCAAAACATCCCGCAAATGCAAATATTTTCTTCTCTTATAATCACTTCAATAAGATCAGAACCGTCCATATTCAGTTTCACTGAGTTCACAGAAATAGCAAAGCCTGTCTTGCTCATCAATATCCACAAACTGACCAGTTTCCAAACATAAGGGTAATATTCCACACCCAGTTTGGGCAAATAAAATCAAAGTGTTTGTTCTTAGCATGCTGTTATTCCAAATTACAGTAAAAGTATAAGCAGAGGGAATAGGGGTTTGGTATTCATATTAGCATGAGTATAACTGCTGACTTTTGGCTCCATTGTGGTGTTTATCCCCCCTGTGATGAAGCCATTATCCTCAATGCTGCAGCCACATGCACTCATTGTGATGAAGAGAAACACTGATGTTAGTACAGTATCTAACAGTGCAGAGGTTGCAGAACAGGGCTTGTGATTTGAAGTTTGTAGTTTGAGTCATCAGACTGCGGGTGAAAATCCCGGCTGGTGGTTAGAATGACACAGGCTTTACTTTCTGGATAAATAAAGGTTACAAAAAACCATCAGAATATTTGGCTTTATTCTTAATCCTGTGTCTCAGTGAGCTGGGAGTGCTGGATCTGACCTGACCGGCGTCTAAACCTCCACGGTCGACATTAGCAATTTATCCTGGTTAACAAGCCTGCTGGTATCACTGTGATGCAGACCAGGTTTCATTGTAATGCCAGACTGTTCTTCTAATGATGTCAGCTCCTGCTGTTTGCCGCTCTGTCACAGTTTGCCAGCAGGTGCTTATTAACTCATTATGGCATACCGAAGCCCAGTGTGGCCTGAGTGCCTCATCACAGCGGTCTGACCCACATAGTGCTATTATGCAGACCTAGATTGTCCCACTGCTGTTTGCTCATATTGTTTCTCCTCACACTGACGACCCAGTGCTACCAGACATGGTGAGACATGCGATGTGGAGCAGGGCAGGGGTGGGGTCCAATTCCCTACGCTCAGCAACACAAAAATAAATAAGCTTGGCCACCGGCCGCTAAAGGAAGGGTGGAGTGAACAGGGGGACGGGGCTGGCAGGGGAGGAGGGCAGCAAGTTAGAGCTGTTGGCCAAAGATATTTTATCTGTTAAAACCAAACAAGAGAAGGAGTCACTGTGTTCACAGATAGGCTGGTCACAGTTTTTCATGTGTGGCCGTGTTCCTTAACGCTTTACATTTTGAATCCTGATCAAAATTTGGAAATCACATTGAACAGCACTATAATGTCAGGTTTATATACATTTTAGAAATGTAGCTGATGATCTAATCCAGAGCAATTTACAGAAGAAGCTTACATTTTGAGATCATAAACATTACAAGCTACTCTGGAGGACTGGGATGAGATAATCCCACTTGTTTACAGAATTTTCTTGAATTAAGTGTCATTTTCTTGGTCCTAGTGGGCTGATCTGCCTTATTCTGCCTTGTTTCAACAGATTTATACTTGTTCCCAGAAAAATTCCTCAAACAAGTGAAACTGCATTGGAAAACAAATGGGATTATCTCATCCCACTAACAGTTAAAGGTTGAATGTGAGGCTAAGTGACTTGTTGGAATGGAGATTTTTCGCAGTGTCCTGTATCTGTGGATACTTGGCTTCAAAATGGCTTGAGAACAACTCCTCCACTGTTTACTTCACTGATCTGACACAGTAAAAAAAAAAACTAGCTACAAGTTGGTGCATCATTGTCATGCAGAGTCCCTCTCCAGCATTGTACTGAATTTCAAATGAGGTTAAATATAAGATTGAAATGTATTTTCCTCCTCGAGCCATCCAGCAGGCAGGCATCCGGAAAGGGAGAGCAGGGGGAGCCTGTTCGTCCGGCTGGATCAGGCTGACAGTGAGACCACCGTTTTAACCCTGGAGGGAGTCCAGATGAGGATTAAACCTCAGTTAGCCTCTGTCAGTCTTTTGTTTGGGCTTTTTGGCGAACGGACTAAGAGGGGATGAGTCCACAATAGCCTGGCTGGGCAGCTCCGTGGGGCCCGAGAGAGAGCGAGTGCAGAGTGGGGTAGCGGGTCACTGTGGAGACTTAATTGGCACTTTTTATTCATGGTATTAATACCTTTGCTATTTTGGTCGTTTTAGTTATCGGGGGTCTAGTTTGCACTGTAAAGCTAGCGGGGGTTATTCTCAGGGCCGCGCTGGATGACGTGAGGGTGTTTATGCCCAGTAACGCCCCCCTGAGCAGGCAGCTGTCTCCCCGGCCT
>OMLF01034288.1:9685-21788 GCA_900302615.1 Holocentrus rufus
GAGGGAAAGCAAAACAAGTTTATGTTGAGAAGAGGAGGAAGGAGGAGGAGGAGGAGGAGGAGAGGGAGCGGAAAACAGAGCAACAGATATGGAAACAGAGGAGGGAGAAGAGGCCAGACCCTGAGGGAGGAGGGGGGGTTTGAGTTTCTGTGCCAAACATACTGTACAGACCTAAAAGGGACCGGGTCCAGAAAGCAGTTTTGAAATGCATAGAACAAGAGATCAACATTCCAATACTTAATGAGGGGTGAAACCAACTTCTTCCGCGATCTATTTCTCCACAAAGGGTTGAGGATTTTCCACTGTTAGGGAGCTGGAGGACGTCAATATATGAAGGATTAGGGGTCTGACCCTGAGGTGCTCTAGTTTGTTATTCTTTCTCCCTCTCTCTCGCTCTTCCCTCCAGGTCAAAGCCTGGTCTCCTATCAGAGAGAGAAGGGGCCAGAGAGAGAGAGAGAGAGAGAGAGAGAGAGAGCTGGAGCAAGAGAGAACGAAAGACACACACACAAAAAAGAGAGTTTAAGCCCCAGGGGTTTTCCTCAATATTGAAATGTCCTACTGTTCTCGGGGCTCAATCTAAAGGAGATTAACTCTTCTGTGACCGTGCCGCGGCCTTTGAAGTCGCCTCCCGGTCCGTGACCTCCTCATTAACTGCCATTAATAGTAATAAAAGGAAAATGGCTGCCACCTCGTCCGGGGAGAAATATGAAGGCTCGAAGACAAAAGGCCATTTTAGTCCGAACCGCAGCGAGACAGGGCGGGAGCGGCTTCACAAACAAAGACGGGACAATTTTCGGACATGGAGGAAGCCGAGGGACTGCCAAATAAATATTGGCACGACGCTTTTCCCAAACAAATTTACACAATGCTATGAAGAAAAAGGCAGGGCAGCCGCATGAATACGCATTTGTGTCATGAGCCGCGAGCCAACTTTGAATTGTTTATAGAATCTCCGAGCCCAAAAGTTCATTTTCCCTCATTTACGTAATTAAGGTCTTACAGCAGTCCCACCGCACAGCAGGAGTCCCTTCAGGCGGTCACAAGACGCCCTCTCTGACAGAAAGTGCAAACTCAACGGGTTCTGCGGCTGTGGCCAGAGGGTCCACTTCACATGTGGGATTCCACAGGGTCAAAGGTTAAGGCAGTTCAGAGCAGCAGGCCTCCGCTGAGACACAAGGAAGGCCTGGAAAACGACTACAGACGGTCTCTTTCTATGAAGACACAGACCAGAAGTTCACAGTTGCTAAGGTTCCAGGTCAGGTGTGTGTGTGTGTGTGTGTGTGTGAGACAGTGTTCTGGTCATAGGTCAGAGGTCGTGTGCCTGGCATTCGACCCCTTTCCGGAAGACTGTTATGTATCGTTGCCCCCAGCAACACCTGGGCCTGCTGCTCTTCTATCAGATGCAGGAGTGGGGAATGTTAATGCCAAGACGGGGATGATAAAGGAATGTACTGCGGAGAAAACGACAGAGCTGCAGATAGTGATAAGTGGGAGAGAGAAAAAGAAAGAGAGAGAGAGAGAAAATCTGACCCAAACAAAAACTCACAAAAAATCCGTCCAAACCAAATTAGAAATACTCAAAAATAAAACTACTAATCATTAAAACACGACACAATCTTGACCGTTATCAGACCCTAAATCGTACCTATACAATAGCACCCTATCTAACTACATTAACTGACAAAAAGCTAAAGAAAACATTGACAATGGACGGGCTCGGTGAGCACAATCTAGCCATTGAAACAGGAAGATGCAGACCAACCTGGAAACCGATATAGAGGAGAAAGACTCTGCTCTCAATGAGCTGCACTTCCTCACAGTAAACACAAAGACCTGAGGGAAGATTTCCTTCATAAAACCAGTGCCTTTTGCCCAGAACTCCTTCAATGCACAAAAGAAGGTAAACTTCCCTACATTTTGGGGGGGATTATTGATACCGCTCTACTGGCACCAAAATATGTTTCTGCTTGCCACAACTGAAGGGAAAACCCCATGAGACCACTTCCATGACATAGACCTACCATTGTATTGTTTCATTAGATTTAACTCTCAGTATGTTTTGTCTGTATGTCTATATGCCTACTTGCATGCACACTTATTATTGTCAGAAGTTAATTATTCAGACAAAATGTAATACTTTGTAATATAGCTTTGGCAATAATTTGGCGTCAACATTCATGCCAATAAAGCTTATTTGAATTTGAGAGAGACAGACAGAGAGAGAGAGAGAGAGAAAGACACTTTTGGCAGTGAAACAGTGAGCAGGCGTGCAGAACATGAATGTTGTGGTGTAGTGTGGTTTGATGTGAAGCAGGACCCCTCTGGCTGGCAGAGAGAGAGAGAGAGGGAGAGAGAGAGAGAGAGAGAGAGAGAGAGAGAGAGAGAGACAGTGAAAGATAGAGTTCCATAACACAGTAACTTAAACAGTGATCCACTGCCACGGTATTTCATGGGCCCCGGAGCGAATATTTGACCATTATTTCTCTGTTCTCTGTAAAAATAAATGTCATCATCCAAGATCTTTACTTTCTGAGCTCAGACAGTTTGCTGCCAAGCCCTTGTTGTTTGTGATTGGCTGTAATCATGTGCAGAGTCTTGCGGAATCAACTGTAAATCAAACGCAACTTTGCATATAAATAAGTCAGTGCTTTTGTGTGGAAATGCACGTTGGAGTGTATGCGTGCTGCAATGTCAAATGAGATGTAGTCGACACTGACGGCTATATCTTCTCACACAGTCTGACATTAAATAGGAACCACATTATTTACAGGCCACATGCCAATCAGCTGTCCCAGATAATCCTGTCTTTATTGCTTAGTCTAAGCCTGCACATATGCATAAAATGCAGACAAATCTAAAAATCTGAAAGGAAACCTAATGCGCATAAAACAGAAAAGGAATCTGGCTTCCCTTCACCCGTCCCTCATATGCATACTTCTCAAACTTTTCCTTTTTTTTTTCGCAAGCTTCCCTCTTTTTCTTCCCTCTGTCTTCACAACACTCAAACAGCCCTGTAGCAAAGAGGCTTGTGACATCTGAGACAGGAGAATTCTTTTACTTTCTTTCAAATTAGGCATATGCCAGGGCAGACTCTCTCGAGACTGCAAGTTGGGGACCCCATCCAGACCCATGGGGTGGTATTGACATTATCCTGGAAGGGACTTCAGTGGCTGAATGCAATTCTCTGCTCCGGGGCTGACTGTCTGCCAAGTTAGCCAGCGTCCAAGGCGTCTCTCCTGAGCAGAGCTGGGCGAAGCTGGGCCAAGCTGGGCTCGGTTTATAGGGTGGGTTGAAAGCAGGTCTGGCTGCAAAAAAAAATAAAAAATCCCTGGCTGGATTCCTCAGCTCTAACATACAAGAGATCTTATTAGACTATAAATATTCAGGTCTCTGAGTGGGTAGGGCATGTGAGAGCAACAGAGAGAGGGGGGAAAACAAATGCAAACTCTCCGGCCTGTCTCTTCTTCTTTCTTTCTACCAACCAGACGGTCTACCATCCATCCTGTTGACCTGCCAGCCGCTCGGCCTCAGGTCTGATCAGATACTGGCCCAGAGTGGACTGATGCCAGGCTGCACTGTGCTGTGGGAGCCAATAAATCAGAGTCAGTAAGCATCAGACCCAGCGCTACCAGAGACAGACCAGGGGATGTGGAGCTCCAGCCAGCAAATAAACACTGTTCCCAATCCCAAGGCCAGCGTAATGACCATCATTAAACTAACCTCCCTCCATCTCCCACACAGAGAATCGTAGAAACCCATACTGTGTTATTGACCATCCTCTGTTTAACTCTGATGGAAGCCTTGAGATACAGGCTTGGCTTTGGTTATACTGTATTGTAGGGTAGATTGGGGCGACTGGACGGGAGTAAATTCAGGATCTCCTGTTTGCAAGAAACAATGGGCCCACACTAAGCAAAACTTCATCCACAGCCAACAAACACTTCAGGGTTACACTGCAACCGGCTTACTCATCCCAAACATGTGGTCTGATCACCCCACGGCTTCCCTCCAGAGGTGGTCGGATGAAACAAGCTCGTAAGGGGATGACTAACTTTGTCCGAGTTCAGAACTATGATAGCTTCCAGCCAACGATAATCAAACAGTAACTGAAAATAAATTCGACACGTTTGGCGTATTTCCTTTGGCCAACCGGCAGCAGCACATGGGAGGCGCTTTACGTTCTGGGATAATTCAAATGACAGTTACCAGGCAACACTTAGAAATCCAATAAAAATAATCAAGTAGATTTCAAATAGTTTGTCAAGTAGGTTTGTGGAACGAATACTTAGGCTTTAGCTTAGCGGGCTAACATAGCGTCTTGTCCTTTATGTAGGGAGAATTTGATAGACCTTCCATGTAATCTAATCACCTATTTACGTCAGTATGCAAAACGATCACTGCATGAGTATTTATTTCCTACACAGTAGTGTTTCCAGAACTTAACAATGTAATGGAAAAAGTCTGCGGGCTTTTGTTGCTTGTTCCCGTGAAACCATGCACAATTTGATAGGAACAATATGATATTGTGCAAGTCTCGCTGCTCCTCTGGCCGCTCACGGTCTATTATTAGACGGGTTGTGAATGTGAATTATTGTTCGCTCGGATCGCCCAATTCACTTTTTTGATTTCAAGGCCGCTAACCACATGTGTGGCTCACAGGGGCACCTGGGATGATTCAAACAGGATGGGCCTGTCATGTTGGCCCCGAAGAGCGCAATGCACACCAGAGTGGAAATGGCATTGGGCTTAGGTGTTCGCTCCGTCGCTGGTACAAAATGTCTCCTTTAAAACATGTCTGGCTCTGCTAAATGGAGAGGGAGTATAATTTTCTTTATTTTAAGTGCACCAATGCCTGCCATATTAATCAAGATGAGTGACAGGGCAGACAGGTCTATTTATATTACGCAGCAGGAATCGTCAGTGGACATGTTGTTAGAGAAAACACCGGTGCTATGACTTCGGTGGGCTTGACCCTGCACCATTACTAAGCCATAATTGAATACCATTGACTCCATTTCTCCATGCAGGTTAGTAATTCCTCTCTTGTGCGCTCTTTCATTCCCAATTCCTTCACATACTCTCTTTCTTATAGTTTCTCTTCCTGTTTCCTCCTCATGCTTTCTCTTGCTTTGTCACCTACAGCAGTGAAACAAACACTCCTTGTCGCGCCCCCCCTCGGGTGATACCAATACCTCATTTCCTGTGGCTTGGCACCGGGGGAGCCATAAGTCAGGACACATGAGAGTGTGATTGGAATAACTGATGCCGACACTCATGCCGGGTCCCAACAAAACATCCTTTGTTTTTTCAAAAGAGGGGGGAAATATACAGTAAAAGCTCCTTGCTTCATTGACATACACCCCACACCCAGTTTTGTGGTGGTTTGGAATCGAAATGAGCTGGGCTCAGAGAGAGAGAGAGAGAGAGAGAGGAGACAGGGTGGTGAAGAGGGGAGTGAGTGGGCGAGGTGCTGCTGATGAGAGGTGATGAGGTCACTTTAATTTCAGCAGACCCCCTCCACACACACACAAAAACTCAAAGAAACATTGCCGTTAAACACACATACATGCAAACACACACATACGTTTCCCTGCCAGTTGCCTCGGCTCAACAGCGGGGCCAGCAGTCCTGCACTACTTTCTCCAACTAATACACCCAGGGGAATTTGGGTCATGCTTTTCACTCATCATCCCCTCATTAGATGTATAGACTTAACGTTTTTTTTCCCCTCCCTTTCCCATGAAAATGTCAATTTGCTGTAAGTACGCTGGGAGTTTTCAGTGTGGCAAGCAGCCTGTTAACTTCGAACATGTGCTGTTTTTGAGAAAACAATGTGGTAGTATTCAGCAGCTTAATTTGGTATAAGGCTAGCTTGGCCTTAGCCCAGGAAGCACAGCAGTTGAAAGAGAGCTGCCAGGAAAGCAGAGAGGGAGAAGACATTTATGTTGTAGAGCTGCTCCAGATATGACTACAAAGATACTCAGATGTTTGTTCAACCCTGAACTCACTGCGGCTCCCTGTCATCACCAGGCTTGATGGGAATATGTTTAAAATGGAGGTAAAATCAAAAGACTAGTACCATATTGTATGTGCATTTGCTCAACATTTTTGATAGCAGTCATCAACAAAACAGATGGACGCACACACACAAACACACACACAGATCTTTGACCTTACCCTCTCAGTGTCTCCTGACCCCGGCGTCGAACCCTCTGCGCCTCTCTCTGGTCCACGGCGCCGGTGAAGCGGCTAGCCTGGTATGGTCCGTCCCCGGTCTGAGCGCACCCTACGTGGACCGCCGCGAAGCACATCGCCGCCCATCCCAGCAGCACCTGGGCCAGCTTCCCTGATCCCATTGGTGAGTCTGGCTGTCCCTCCAACCGCGTTACCCTCCAGTTACCACTGGCTCTCTGACGCTCTGTGCACCGTATGGACCCAGGGTGAGCAGAGCTGCACAAACGCTGAGGGATCTAGACCGGATCCAGACCAAGTCCTGGTGTGCACTCCAGAGAAGCGGCTAGACGGAGGGGAAAAAAGGAGATGAAAGCTTAGAAACACATGTTTTGAGAGGTGGTTCCTATCAAACTTGCACTAGAACCCAAATACAGACCTCCTGTCCATGGATTCATGACCCAGTTTCTAAGCCTAACCTTTCTAAAAAATAAGAAAACTCACAATAAACCGAGTAATTTTTTCCTCTGTGATATATTGAGGGAATTAATGAAGATGATGACCTTCGTCGTAAATTTTCTGAGCCAAAAAAACTTTGTGACCACCAGACAATGTAATTCTTGTGTAAAGTGGTTTGTCTTGGAAGAATCCCATGGTTTGATTTGTGATGCGCTTAGTGGTTATGATGAGATATGAAAAACTTTATAACTGAGGGGAAAATATGGAAGAACAGGCAGGGAAATGGAAAGGGCACTTCAATGGACCCCAGTGATCTCTCTTTTCATTTTACTGACATCCAAAGCAGTCTCATAAGACACCAGATGGATGACACCAAATATAGTCCTGCGACATTATGTGCTGATAATTAACCATCCTGCACTGAGCTCTACTGAACAGACCTGAGAGCCTCTGACAGGGCTAATGAAAATGTAGAGAAATGAAACTTGGAAGAAGCCATATAATACATACAGACACTTCTGTTATTCAAGTTTTCTCTATATAGCTCAGTAGCAGAATTAGTAGGATGGGCATGCATGTTTAATAACATCCAAGTTATGTTGGATTAACTTTAACAGCACTTTACAAGCAATATTAATAACCATTTTTATTATAGTAATCCATCCTGACATTTTCTGCCTCTAAATGCCAGCCTTGTGCCTAGAGGGAGCCAGAGGGACTAAACACAGAGAGGATGGAAGCAGGAAAAGAGGTGGATGATCAATAAACGTATAACTCTCATCACACAGAGAGAGGTAGAAATAGATAGAGAGAGAAAAGAGACAATAGACAAGGAGAGAGAGGGAGAGAGACAGAGGGACACGAATGAAATAAATGAAAATAAATAGCCAAAAAGTCATCCTTATGGAGATCTAAATCTGATTATTTCATTTATTATTCATTATATGATTTAGCAGAATCTAGATTTCTAAATCAAATTAATTTGCAATTACTAACCACGTACATATTGTCTTACAAGGCTGCCCTGGCTGCATTAGGGCATATTAAATTGAAAAGCATCCAAAGTCCAACTGGCCAGCCATGAGGTTTATTTTCTCTTCTCCGCCTCATTACAGGCCAGCTTTAAGACTGAGCTGTGGGCCCCTGGTGATATATAACCTCAGCAGAGCCAGCCTCCAGCCTGCCTCCCGGCCACAGAGGAGAGATGGTCCAACCACACTACCGAGGCTGGAGGGAGACTGAGGAGGAGGAGGGGAAGAAATATGGACCCGCATCCCAATGACTCAGATTAATTTTAATGGAGGATGAGAGATATATAAGTGGTGCGCTCACTCAAGCGTGCAGGCACACATACACACACATAAGCACGCACGCACGCACGCGCACACAAACAGAGAGAGAGAGAGAGAGAGAGAGAGAGAGAGAGAGAGAGAGAGAGAGAGAGAGAGAGAGAGATTTGTTTACATCATATTAATGCAATTGTGATGAATCCATCCATTTCCAAATTAATTTGTTCGATTTTTCTCATGACATGGCAGTTATTTGGGCAATCAAAAAACACACAAAGATAAAATTATTATAATAACCTTATAATATTCCTGTCTGTGCCTGGTACTAAATTTACACTGACCTTCTGAGCCTACTTTATGCTAATTTTCCTCTCTTAATTACTGTAGGTGGGTTACATTTCGGCTGTAATTTTTACATAGCATCCTTATAAAAAAAAATACTGGATTATAATATGGTTCTTGTTTGTTAGGGGGTGGGCTCAAGTTGAGAGAAAAAAAGTACAACAAAGACTTTCAACTCAAATACAACAAGGACGAAAAAAGTAGTGGCTTCAGCTGCCTGCAGTGTGAGAAGTGGATGAGGGCGGGATCAATACCGAACAAAAGAAATGCCTCATCAGTTACCGAGTGGCAGGGCAGTGATGTGCTGAGAGCCTCTGGCTGTCAAAGTAACACCTCTAAAATCTTCATCCTGCATTATCGATCAGTTTCACTGATCACTGGAGTAGAACAGCGGCACATGTGCTTTTAATCAAACCCTCGTTTCCATACTCAGACAATACTGAGGAATGTTGGGATGCTATAGGTAGGTAAAGCACGATAAGGTCACATAAACTGAGAAACATGAACTACACTGTAAATCCCTATAGTACTGCAGGGATGGTTGCATTTTATCACACTTGAATAGCATGAAACGGCAATGGAAACAACTTGTTGCATGTTGACAGAAAGACAAATATGGCATTTCCCCAATTTTGCAGCGCTGAGCTGAGCTCTGCATGTCACCGCAACTTTATGAATGGGAAAAACGCAACATCAGCTCCTACTGACTGAAAACGCAAGTTAAACCAAAAAGGAAATTAGGTTAGTGCGCCTTTTTATTCCATTGTAGTTGCCAGGAACCGCTTCCCAAAGTATGAAAATCCAACAAAGCGAACAATCAAACTGTAAAACGTGCCCAGCCTGTCGCTTTTTTTTTCTTGGGGTTTCTCAGAAAGCCGGTAAAACAGATGCAACTTCCGCGCCTTACCCGCACAGGGACTAATTTTCCCTTCTGACCAAACTTTTTTTCCGCCTTCCTGCACGTTAATTATGCGATTAGACACCTATTCCATCTATCCCGCATGCATAAAACGATAATCTCCCGTGAAACAGCAGATTCCTATTGACTATCAAGGCAACTGATAGCTATTGTCATAAAATAACAGTGCACACTACCTTGCAACAGTTGGAGTGCCTTGGCGTCGAGGAGCCCAGAGTCGGAATTTGAGACAGGATATGTGCCTGAGAACGGAATATTGAACTATGCCTTGTGAGAAAAAGAGAAAAGTTAGGGAATTGCCCTGATTGGGAGAGGGGAGGGGACACAGGGAGAAGAGAAAGAGAAGGGGGGTAGTAACGGACTGCAGGACAAACCCACATTCCTCAAGACTCCCAAAGCTGTTATAACAGGGACCAATCAGCTAAACCTTCACACTGTGGCTTTCATGGCTCCACTAACATCATCCTGCAGCAACATTGCTCTGGAGTCTAATTGGGTGATAAAATAAAGATCTCTGCAAGATCCCTGTTGACTGTAAACTATCATTTGCATTTCCATCAGGCCATAAAAACAAGCCCACAAGCATATCAATAGATCATGATGAAAATAAAAAAAATAAATAAAAAAATAAAAAAGAGAATGACAGTGACACAGTGACATATTTTCCAAATATTTAACAGCCATTATTGAACTTATATATCTAATTTCAGAGGCTTCACAAGTAGCTCTGCCCACTCCTATTATCTACCATTGATAATCAGTCAATTTGTAAATGAATGTTAAGAACAAAGCTAAAAGAGCATGTTACTCTTTCACACCATGACAAGTTTACGCTTGCTATTTAGATACTCCTGCTATTTACTGCCTGGGCCCACTGGGGCTTGTGATTGACGCATCCTTGTGCTTTGTTGCCACTAGTGCTGATAGGAAGTTAACATTAAGTGAGAGGCCATCTGGGTGGTATATGGGTGAGGACAGCTGAGCACATCTCAGATGTTGCTACCTACTGAGCTGACTCCCACACTCTTTTACACTCAGAACAAAAACGGTTCAGTGTAGCACTACAAAGGAGATTACAGCATGGGACAGCGAAGTGCTGCAGAGGGTCGGGCCGCTGTCCTTAAGCCAGAGGACACGTGTTAAAGTGTCTGTATGTCGACAACTTCTGTCCTGCTGAACCTCTACCAGCTACACTCACTGACTCTGTTTTCTGGCCTATCTGTGAAGGGCAGTGAGTATTTTTCTAATGAAATGTAGAAAATATCAACTTATTACCATTACAATTGACAAAACTATGTAAAAAGTTACATAGATCCTGCATAGCAGTATGAAGACTCCTAGGGGCGATTCCAAGGTTTCAAAAGATACCAAACATGCTCTGCTTGATTAAAGGGAAAGTGTATAAAATGATGCACACGACATCTAGATGTTTTCTGTTTGATGTAATGGTGGAGCCATAAAAACAGGGCGTCTTAGGTTTGAATATTTCACTCAGTATAAGCATGACAGCATGATAGCTTCAGTGAAGCGCTGCAACCAGCAGATAAAGAATATGTATGTGAAAAAAATGTTCAAGAGTTCAAGGGGTTGCAAATAATTCATAGAAAGTATTTTTAAGAAGCATACATGGTTCTTTATCGTGATTCCCCTGTTTCTTTCGTGTCAAGACATTTTTTATAAAGACTCAACAGTTTGAATTCAAGCTGGTTTTGAACGACCTAAACCAAAACCTCTGAAGAACCACTTCACTGTATGAGGAGCCACCAGGCTTGACGTGGAACCACTAATGCTTCTGCTGATAGAAGTAAAAAGCCATGCAGGGGTTTGGTTTAGCCCACAAAGGACCTCTGATGAAGTTTGTTGATCATCCTCACCTCTTTTCCTGCTTCCATCCTCTCTGTGTTTAGTCTCTCTGGCTCCCTCTAGGCACAGGGCTGGCATTTAGAGGCAGAAAATGTCAGGATGGATTACTATAATGAAAACTGTTATTAATATTGCTTGTAAAGTGCTGTTAAAGTTAATCCAACATAACTTGGATGTTATTAAACATGCATGCCCATCCTACTAATTCTGCTACTGAGCTATATAGAGAAAACTTGAATAACAGAAGAAGTGTCTGTATGTATTATATGGCTTCTTCTAAGTTTCATTTCTCCACATTTTCATTAGCCCTGTCAGAAGCTCTCAGGTCTGTTCAGTAGAGCTCAGTGCAGGATGGTTTTGAGAGTGGAGGGACATTGTTTGTGTTAGGAAACAGGAGGACAACAAGCAGAGCTGTGTTTGCCAGGGACAGCAACGCTAAAATTGTCTCCTGTCCTCTTTCTGTTCACACACACAAACACACTCACACACACACACACACATGCAGGTTTCGTAAGGACCACGGTCGTAAATACTGAGCTGCTTCACACAGCAGGATGCTCCGCAGACTTGGAGGCCATCTCAACATGTTCTGCATCTTCATTCTTTTTTCTGTAACTTCCTCATAACATAGCATGAGTCTAAAAAGTTCATATGTTTGGATGTGGAGCTACTGGTCTGTTTTCAAGACAAAGATGAATAACTACACTCGTGCATATGCCTTTTTTTTGTCTTTGTAGGACTTGCCATGATCTGAATGAATGAAGGGACTGCCAGCCAGTGGAGAGGAGAAATGATGTAAAGCGATCTCTCAGTGAGTTGGCGCCCTCAGTGAGTTTGGGCACACTTTTAGATTCTCTTTATGGAAAAAAACACTGTTCAGCTTTGTTGCCACCACTTGGTCTGAGCGACGCTAAAACTAATCAGGGAAATTTCCATTCAGTCAAATTTTAGCACTCTCACTTTCTCGCTGCAGCACTGACATGCACGCTCGCACATGCATGCACACAAACACAGAGCAACGCGGGGCCAACTGCACGTTTTCAGCCGCCACCCCGCCCCG
>OMLF01034321.1:5734-17265 GCA_900302615.1 Holocentrus rufus
ACGCTACCTTGACTTGCTGAAACTCTCACGACTGGATGTTTACTCACGGCCACAGGAGCAAAACTCAGTCCCATGAAAAGGAAACAGACCCCTCGTCTTCAGTCTTGTTCTGTCTGCAGGATGAGACAGAGATGTTCATGTCTTTGGTCAGTTTTTTTTTTTACGATGACCTTTTGCTGTCGCCAAGTTTTGGTCTCCGAGTAATAACCTGCAGCATTTTCATATTAATATTTGTCCATTTTGCCACTCTGTGTCACGGGTTGCTGGAACGCAACGGTGATTCAACCTGGAGTCGGTTCATGAAAGCTTTTCTGTTTGCATTTGGATGGATGCATGCAGTCTTTTAATGTGGGGCTCTGCTGTGTTTAGGGTTCTATTTAATTACAAATGTATTTCGTTTCATTCCTTTATGACTTTGGTTGCATTTAACTTTGGGAATTGCGAGTTATCTATCTTTATGGCAAGTTGCTCTATAAGAATGGCACCAGTCCCTCTCCCTCTCTCTCTCTCTCTCTCTCCTCTTAACAATCTATCATTTTCCCCTACTGCTCTGTGGCCTCTGTCTCTCTTTCTCCCTATAATTTGGCAAGGCAAGTCTCTCTCCACCTTCACAGCATTCCCCTCTCCTCCTTTCTTCTTCACACTGCTGTCACCCTCTTACATACACGGCCCCATCACTCTGCACCTCTACCCTTTCTCTATTGCTTTCTGTGCTACATTTATGAGTCCATTTTCCTCTATTTTCCTCCCTTTTCTGCCTTCCTCTATCATTGCTGTGCTCTTCCTTCCTCTTCGTCCATTGTCAGCTCCTCTCGTGACTCCTTGTCTCTCAGTTCAGTTTATCTGGATTTCGGCTGCATTTATTTTTATCAGCGTGAATGTTAGATGAGGAGCACTGCAAAAGCATCTCGGTGTAAGCAAATACAATAAATAAATTGCTAACCGGTACACAGCTTCAGTTCCACTTGTATGAATGTGTGCCTCTCTTTCTGTCTCTCTCTCTCTCTTTTTTCTCACCCTCCTCCTCCTCCTGCCCCCCTCAGACTCTCCAGTTCCCCCTTCAGCAGATCTTCCAGTGTGCGTAGCCTATCCTTAGTTGACTTAACGTGGCGTGACAGGCCAATCCCTATGGATTCTGATCAAATGGAGCAATAGTGTATACAGCAGCAACAGTGCAGTCTCTGCCTGCTAAAACAGCAGCCATAATACGGCAAAGATCAGCTTCTTGCAAAACCGATTGCACCTGTTTATCTGCTGATTCTGCTTCGCCACTTTGCAACCGTTTCGCAGAACATGCACGGATAAATGGGTTGCAGAGTCTATTAGGCTGATGTCCATGCTGTTCATATGGTAGCACACTGCACAAGTGGTTAGACTGGTTTTTAAGATCATGCATTCCATCACACAACACTAATGTTTTCAGACTGTTTTCCAAAAGTCCACCGTCCACACTGAAAAAACCCAAAATGCTTGCAGTCCCCTCATGACCATGTGCACGTTTGCTCCATACTGGACTAAGACACTACGTCAACATTTTCAAAAGTTTTCCCTGTCCATGCTACAACACCAGACTGGAGGTTTTTAAATGTACACACATTTTGGAAAAGCCCCATTCTCACAGGTGGAAATTGCAGCTTGGTGTGGATGGAAGGTCAAAACAGAGGGAAAAATGATGCGTTTTCAGATTGACCTAGCTTATTGTGGACACAGCATATGGCAAAGTGCCAAAGTTGGTACTTTTTTGGTACTTTAATGTTACAGTGTGCCTCATATGCCAAATGAGGTTTGTACAACCAAGTACTGAAATATGTTGAGGTAAATCGTGCCAACTTTAGTATTGCTCTGATTCGGCCATTCCCTAACTACAACTTATATAGGTGTGCTTTCATGTGCAGCAATAACATGCACTGAAATGACTTTGTGCTCATCACCGTGTTTTTAGCAGTTGAGGTGACTTCCATTCCAGACTTCTCTGGCTCTTATTTATGTCTGCAAGGCCGCATCCTCCTACATCTAATGTATGCATTCTGTGGGCCCTCTACAACTCTTCTTTGACATGAAAGATGGGAGAGCTCATCTAAAAGATAAACAAACCAATGAAGTCACTCTCTATCTCAGATTTCTTCATTTATATTATACATAAGGTAGGGTCCAATAACTTTAGCCATATGATAAGTATTTACCATGTTTGGGAGACAAAGAACTCAAAATTGTTTAAGAGGAAGAAGAAGGGTGACCAACGCCCAGTTTTCACCCCTGCTTTCCAACTGATCTGACCTCTGTGAAAACTCATTTATTCTCCGGAGAATAATATGATGCACGTATCTTAAAATAAAGTTTGTGTTAAAACAGCATCGGACGGCATTCTTGATCATTTCCTCACATCAGAAATCCACAACACAGTCTAGGTAACTCGAACTAAAACAGACATGTTTAAGTAAATGGCTCATGTCGTGTTACATTTTACTTGGAAGATGGAAGGCTCTGAGTCAGTATATCCAAGTAAATTAAGAAAAAACAACAGACACTGACAACTAGGCTAGCAGCTAGCATACCAAATTGTAGCAACTTGCATGTAGAAATTTTCGAGCAAAAATCAGTAGCAAAGATGTAATAACACCGCCAACTGTCATAACTATGTATAAAAAAAAAAAAAAAACATAAGTCACGGCACTCAAAACATGTTTTAGGCTATGAAAATTTGAGTCAAAGGGTTTTTTGTTTAGCATTCACCTTGTGCCGAGTCCAATGAACACTCCATTACATTCTCCTGACTCTGAGGTTGTTTAGTTCCAACTTCCGAGTACGATACAGCACAACATCATTTTCTAGCTTCATTGTCCAGTCTAGCCTGAGTCAGACCCATGGAACGCTACGCAAGCTAGCATGACGCAGAGTCTTATGTCTAAACATTGGCTAAGTACAAAATTTGTCTCCAATAAAAACAATGGATTATAGAGTTTGAGTGTTTCTGTTGTAGTGAACATCTGTTCTGTGCTGTTTCTACCGAGCCACGTATCTACTGAGCACAAGTATAGGCTGGTTTCTATACTTTTTCTATTGTTTTTGTATTGTTCCTCTTGTTAGACTTCTTAGTTGTTTCAGTGAGAAATATCAAGGCATAGTTCAGATCAAATACAGCGACAACTCAATTTAAATCAACAGGGATTACACAGCCAGTCAAAATGGTTTCAGATCAGCAGAGCAGCAATGGAACCCGACAGGCACGACTCCGTCACAGCAAGTACATTTACTTCAGGACAGAACTACAACCCCAACCAAGCTCATTTGGATGTAAAAGCTTGGACATTCTGTGTTTTCCCAAAGTCAAACCAGAAATTTTTTAACTTTCTCAATGTTCTTGTCCAAATCCTTTATGGCTGTGATACACTGGAACCGTTTTTTTTATTTTCCAATATTGTCGGATGACATTCCCCAAGGAGATATTCCAACTATCTTCTTGTTGTCCAGACAAATTCTATTACACGGTGAGTAATGAGTCTCTCTTCCACTCCCGTTGGCAGGTTGCTTGCCCTGTGAGGTTGCCCAAAAGGTTGCCTGGTGAATCACATTAGGATGGATTTTTAACTCTGAAAATACAGTCATAGCAAGTTACCTTGCCCACCAAAGTGGGATGCATTGTCAGATTTAATGAGGCCCTGTTCTGCATTTTGCAGATGTGGCTGGACAGCTTTCTGTGCTGTGTCTATCAGACGTGTAATTCATCATAGAGCAGAATTTACATATGTTAATCTGGCTGCCTGCCCTTCATTGTCAATGGAGCAGCTGTTTGTCCGTCTGTCTCTCCCTGTCTAATGCAATGTAATGAAATCTAATTTAATCTAATTTAACTAATGCAGCTATCCATACACCATCAATTTCTGCAAGAGTGCACTGGAATTTCACAAAAAATATGTTAAAAAATATATTGCATATTGTTCGATTGCTGTAGTTCTTGAAAACCTTCTAACCATGTGTGTGTGTCCATGTGTGTGTGTGTGTGTGTGTGTGTGTGTGTGTGTGTGTGTCTGAGAAAATAAGAAACAATGGAGGCTTCTTCTATCCCCTAGTGTCCTGCTCTCTCGCTCTCTCACTCCATTTATCTCCGTCTGCCTCCTCCTCGCAGCAGCCACGGCTTCATTAATGGAGAGAAGAGTATTCCAGTTTCATTGGACCAGAGTGCAAACTGTCAGAGGGATTTATGGGCGCTTCAATTAACATACATGACGGAGAGAGGATGAATAGTGTCGGTATAATTACTGTCGGTTAATTATCGTCGTTTACGCCGATAATCCCCCTTAACGGTATGTAAATATACAGGCTGTGGCAAATAGTGGTCAGGAGGAAAGTTCATTTTCCCAACAAGTTCACCCACCCAGCTCGACTCCATTGACTGCAGCTGTAACATTATAATGCTGGGCTGCACCTCCTCCTCGGCCCGGTGCAGCCCAGACCGGCTCTGCTGGCTCGGAGACGACAACACTGTGAATAAAGCGGCGGGAATTTTCCTCAGATTGTCTGGCTGTGGTGCCGGAAGGTGCCATGGGTGCTGTGGGGGCCGGTTTATGAATTTACACCCACAGTTGCGGATGATTAACCCCGGCCAGGCGGGTGAAGAGGGATGGTGTGTGACAGATCAGGGTGTTGCAGAACCACGTGTCTGTCCACGTTTACCTGCACATCACATTATCTTTAAGTGGGATCAGTGGCTGTCATTTCTATTTAAATACTATGTAAACGTGCTTTTGCATGGAAAGTGGATATAAGTCAATTTTCTGGTCTTTTGAAGCTAGTAGAAACAGAGAGGCAGGGCTACGCAGGTTATGGTGCCTTCAAGTGCTCTTCCCAAGCTGTCAATATGGCTTTTCACACGTTCACGGGATTGTAAATAACAGAAAAAACATACTGCTTTTTCATGGCAGATGTCTTATTTTGGAAATGATGAAGGACAGAGCTACTGTACACTTACTTTGCACTTACTGCTGCTGAATGAAGAGGAGAAAACACTTTAGGTGTGTAACTGATGGCTTCCATTGTTAGCAGTCACGTTTACCATCTCGTTGGATTCTTCATGTATGCTCAGCATATAATTTTGATATATCCAAACAGCACCCGAAGGCAGCATCACACACCGAGGCAGGATATACACAATTGGTCCCCAGTTGTAGATCGTCTCTATCATTATTGTGCTCTTTCTTTCCCTTCACTCATATACAGCGACACTCCTGACTCTCGCTGCAAAAGCATCTCAGTAAATAAGCTAAATAAACAGCTAACAGGTACATAATAAACCATTAAAATACATACAGTCAGTCCCACATGAACATGTGTTTGTCTCTTTTTCTCTCTCTCATAAGCATAAAACGAGTCTGCTGTGTGATTGCCTTAGTGAAATGTTGAATGTAGTTAGATAAGCTTTTAGAAACAGTCGAAAGAAAATAGGACTACTAAAAGAATATTACTATAATAGGAGCACTAAAAGCTTATTCTTAATGACTTTTTAACGTGGCGGCTATTATTTACACAATTATATTGTTTCCCTCCTCTGTCCTTATCCTTTTATCTTGCACCTTTTCCATCTAATTTGTGTTCATTTATTTTCTGAGGGTGGTATGAGTGATTATTTCATTTCATTTCATAACCTTCATTTCATTTCAAGAGTCATTCAGGTTGCCCTCATTTACAATGACTTATTTGATTCATAAAGCACTACAAATTATGCTAATTATTGCTATTGTTATAATGCTCTGTTGGGCTGAGAAAAATGTATAAGGGAAGTGGTTTATATTACAACTGGATTCGCTTTGCTTACTCTTTATTGAGCCTACTTAGCCTACTCACTGTAACTTATCAAAATGTGTGTGTGTTAAGGTGGAGAGGGAGATGAGAAAGAAAGAAAGAAAGAATGAAAGAATGAACGAGATGAGAGTTCAGAAAGCAATGCTTGCAAGTGAGCTCAAACCTGTTTATGTAAACATTAATCTTGGCTAAACTGCTGATAGATTGGCTTTACACACACGCACGTCTGCACACATGCACACACAGAGTCAAGGTAATAGCTTCAATCCCACCTCCCTCAGTAGATATACTCCCATGAATATGACACACACGGAGAGGCGAGGCTGCTTGTAATTAAGTTCTACATGTGCAAATCCAGTTGTGAAGCATTGCTTATGAGATCGGCTGTATAATCACATCGCCCCAAAAGGGAGAGAGTGCTTATTTAGCATTTAAATAGGCTCCTTTACCCCTGCAACTGTGTGTGCATGTGCATGTGCATGCGTGTGTATACAACACAATTATTGCACTATATTTCAATGTGTGTATCCCTCTGTGTGAAAAAAGAGAATGATTGCATGTGTGAGAGATGGTGTGTTTGCATGATAAACATTGTGACCTATTATTTTGTGTGTGTGTGTGTGAGCGCGTACACACGTTTCTGTGCATGATAATGCATCATTTTAGTGTGTGTGAGTCCCTGTGTGGGCATGTGGAAAGAAACTCTGTAAGCTTGTTATTGTGTGTGAAGAGTGCGTGTGATCAACATTACATTCCAGCATCTCTGTGCGTGTGCTTGTGTGTGTGTGTGTGTGTGTGTGAGAGAGAGAGCGAGAGAGAGAGAGAGAGAGAGAGTGAGTGTTTGAGTGTGTGTGCATGTGCGTGCGTGTGAGATAAACCTTGCCAGTGTATTATTTCTTTGGGGTCCCAATGGAACTTTGTAGTGTCAATAGAGCAAGCATTAAAAGGGTTACAGTGGGAATATGAGAGAAAATTAACTGTGTGTATTTCTGTTTGCTCTACTCTTGTGAGGACCGTAGAGAAAGGAGGAATTTCTTTCAGTCCTCACTTTGAAAGGAGGCCATTTGATAGTTGAAACTTTGTGTCAAGATTGTTAAAGTTAGGGTTTAGTGATTAAGGATTAGTGAATGAATGTAAATCAATGCAATATCCTTGTTAAGTCTCATAATACAAACATATTTGTGTGTGTGTGTGTGTGTGTGTGGGCTTCTCATGGGGAATATCCCTGAGCCAGGCGACTTCATTGAAGCATTGTTATTGAAATGAAACATAATGCCATCTTGTGTCCTGAAGCACATCCAGTCTAGTAATGCCCAGGGACTTGGCCCTCTGAAATGCAACAGTTGTGCTATTTTATCCTCTTCCTGTTAATTTCACTGAGTCTGGAGTGAAAAATGGATTGGCACTGTTCCTCATTAAAACGGACGCGCCTTTAGAAATAGACAATCAAAAGTTCTTTCCTTGGTTTTACATTCTTGGATGTTTCTTGTTCTGGCTAGAAATCCCCCTTCAATGTTCTGTATTTGAAGGTAAAAATTAAAGAAATAGCAAAAAAAAATGAAACATGTAAATGTAGTATGCACAGGTAGAGATGTCAGAAATGTCATCATGGTGGACAGAAATTTCATCAGTGTGGGTAGAAACGTCATCACCGTGGGGAGAAACGTCACCACCATGGGCAGAAATGTCATCACCACAGGTAGACACGTTGGTGCTGTGGGCAGAAATGCCATCACCGTGGATTGGAACATCCTCTCTGCAGGTAGAAATATCATCGCCGTGGGTCAAAATGTCTTGGACACTTGTAGAAACGTCATTGCCACAGGTAGAAACATAATCACCATGGGTAGAAACGTCACGATTGCTTGTAGAATCATCATCGTTGCAGGTAAAAACATTGTGGACATTTGTAGAAATGTCATTGCTGCAGGTAAAAACATAATCATCGTAAGTAGAAACATCATTTCCTGTGGAAATGTCATTGACACAAGTGGAAACATCATGGACACTTGTAGAAACGCCATTGCCGGAGGTAAAAGTAAGATCACCGTGGGTAGATTCTAGTAATTATTTGTAGAAACATCAATGTCATGGGTCAAAACATTGAGGGGACTTGTAGAAATGTCACATAAAACATAATAATTACGGGTAGAAACGCTATCATTACTTGAAACGTCCTCTGTGTGGGTACAAATGTCATCATTTAGGAAAGAGGTGCCATATAGTGCTTCCTGCTACAGAGTGGCAGAAGATGATCATTTCTAGATTGAGGTTTTGTGATGAGGTTTGCGTGGACAACAACCCCACGTCAATTTGTTGGAGAATGGGGAGGTTTTGGGAAGTAAGAATCAATGAAACTAGAGTGGAAATGTTGCTATACCTACTAGGAAACAATGATTGGGCAGTTGGACATTGGATTTGTCCAAATTTACCTTAAGAGACTACCTTTCATCTTCCATAAGAATGAGATGAAAGAGGCTGTGCTATGTTTCCGCACTCCCTGTCCTGTATGTAAATTATCAAAAGCTGGCATTTAAATAAAAGGAGAATACTACAGAGAATTGCATATGATGGAGATTTTCATTGACTCATTTTAACATCTCTTATCCTCTCTAATTATGAGATTAGTCTTATTATGACCACTGGTTGCCAAACCATTTCTCAGGGGATCCTGCAGTATGATATTCAGCCTATCTTACATTACAGAGACCTGGGAAGGGTTTGGCAATATAACATAGCCAGTAACTATTAATTTCAGTGTCTACAGAATAATTTGTGGCCCTGTGACCCTCTCTGGGGTTCTGATGAAACCAGTGGAAAGCACTGGCTTTAAGCCTTCTTTCCTTACACCATATGTCATAATAAATTTCCGTCTTTGAACCAAAGGGAGAATATTAAATTACTCTTTTAATACACCATGGGGAAACTAATCACAACACTCAGCACATATTGTTACGTTTCCCCATTGCAGTTACCATACAGCAAGCGCTGAGATGTTCAGAACAGTCTCTTTACAGTGGGGCTGCAGCAGGAATCTGTTGTCAGAGACATGCAGATCAATGGCAAGGTCTGCATGGCATTTATGGCCCTTACAGAAATAAATAACCGTATGTTGGCATACGATTAGAAGAGAATATGAAATAGAAGAGGATATGACGGTGATGACAACCCACGGGTACTTTTATGGCATCTGCCGTCCTCCGCTGCAATTGTGAGATTCATCCTAGATGACATAAGCTTTCAATAAATAATAGAGTAATCTCAAACCTCAGCCCACATTATATTATTATGCCAGTCCTTCCTTGGTGTATATGCCATGATAAATGACCATACGTTTGGAATGAGCAGAAATAAGCTAATCCGACGTGTTGTAGGTCAGGTACCGGATGAAAGTACATTAGTCAGTGAAATGGGAAAAACATACATCTGCACAGTGGATTCAAATTCACAATACTTCACTGAGAATAAAATAGTGGTATCTTGAATCCAGTGTGCTGATGTATTCTTCCCATTTGGTCTGGAAAAAATTACCATACATCCTTGGTTGGAAGAAAACCACATTTCTACAAAAATAAGCTGTTGGCAAGAGAAAAACCTCTTTTCTTAATGATGCTGACATATTTAATACAGTTCAGACATACATGACATATTTCAGATTTTTTTAGATTTTTATGCCTTACATAAATATTTTTCATTCATTCATTTTCAGTGTCCCCTACTGCAGTTATTTGGCACAGCTTGCAATTACATACTGTAATTCATACTTTTCAGTCTTATTTTTGTCATGTAACACATTACAGTGTTGTAACTGTTGGTTGTATTGTTGTATCTAGTATGTTGCACGTCTGGATTATTCCCATCTGCATTCTATTTTTGCTTGCAATATCATTTAACTATTTGCACACTTTGTTAGTACAACAATCAAATTTCCCCACAAGGGTCATAAAAGATTCAGTTTTGAAAGTGCACAATAGGTAGCTGATGTAATTAGTTTTTCACAACACAGAAGTGGCTATAGAAATTCCCATTTGAGTAAGCAAAACAGACACTTACTTGTAAAACAAGAGCATGATATGATCATAATGACACCCTGTCGGTCCCTTTTATTCCCTTCATTTATTCTAATTTGACATAAGCTGTCAATAAGTAATAGGCAGTGGGAGGGCAGCCATTCATTATTTATAAACATCTCATGTTATCAGAGAATCATGCTGCGATGATGATTTACAGCCATTGAACACTGTATGGTACAAAGAGTGACAACGATGACAGAGAGGGAGCAGGGGGAAGCTAAGAGGAGGAAGAGGGAAGAAGAAAGAGAAAGATGAGAAATGGAGAGATGTTGAAGTCTGTGTGATGGGGAGAAAGGCAGAGAGGAAAGAGTCAGGAGGAAGACAGGCTACCTGCAATTTCAAGGAAAGCCAAATTGAAAACTTTTGAGACCCTGGTCAGGGATAGTCAACTAAACTCTGTTATTTTTCATTACATTTTTTATTGTCATCTCTGGGTGTAGAAAACATCATGAAACTGAATGTGAAGTCCTTTCTATGCAGAGAGAGCGATTGGTTGATTTCTCCCGAGTCAAGACAGTAGTTTTGCTGGAGATTAAAAGCTACTTTCATATATAAGAGTAGAACGATCCAATCAGAACACAACCTGATTGCCTCTTCAGCTGCACCTGATACTTTCCACAATATACGGTTGTTAGTAACGATAACTCATTACTCACAACCATGAGAAACGGTTAATGAGCTGAGGACGTTCGAGTCCTCAGTTGGTTCGCACAGCTGCTGATTTTGTGCTGTTCCTGGATATAAATCCACCATTTTACTGAGGATTATTTTACCAAGCTAACATTACATAAGAAGAGGCGAGGTCTAGCAAAGCACTAGTTTGATAGGTGGCGCTGTGCCCTCTCTAGCTATAACCATGAACTCTCATATCAGTTCTACGACCACAAGCCTCCAAACCGTAAGTTTTTAGCAAGTGAGCTCTACAGCAATGTTAGCTATGAAAACATTAGCTAACATAATGTTGTAGCTAGTAAGAGCTGTGGCTATTTCAGTCACAACAAATGGGATATTTTCACTTTGCTGGACAGTTGGTTGGTCTGACCAGAGTCCAGACAATATTGTTACCCTACAAGGGGAACTAAAGCCCACCCAGTCCTGCTGGAATGGATTACTGTAGAAAATGCAGACCCTAAAGCTCCATTTCATTACAGTTATCGACTTTTAGGAACTCTCAAATCAAGAATAATACTGAATTTTAAATAATTCAGGTTTTAACTAGATTTGCTATATAATGTAAGAACAATTTCAACACTTAAAGCTGCTCAACAAAGCTAAATATGCAGTATAAAAAAAGGACACCAGGAAGCCAAATGTTAAAGGACATGAAGTCCAACTGTATTCAATAAAGTACAAAGCATATTGCACTGCTAACCCTTTTCTGTATTAATCTAGGAGTGGGCATGCAGCTCAAAGAAACTGTCGCTTCATGGTGAAAATAACAACCTTGAATAATTGTAATTAGCACATTTTAATATTATTTAAAGACCTTCACTTTTGATAATTTATATGTGGTTTTGTGGAGTACCTGCAGAATATCCCTGGAAGAAAGATGAAGGGTAGAAGGGGAAGGACACAGTGAGTTAAGCAGTCAGAGAGAGGGGAACAAGAAGATTGGGGTTACTAAGCGTGTGTGCTGGGGATAAATCATACCACAATTTA